>PITA01019164.1:0-22184 GCA_004023965.1 Spilogale gracilis | reverse complement strand
GAAAACAAGCCCACTTACAACTGCATCAAAAAGAATAAAATATCTAGGAATAAATTTAACCACGGACGTCAAAGACCTGTACAATGAAAACTGCAAGACCCTGGTAAAAGAAATTGAAGAAGACACAAATAAATGGAAAGCTATTCCATGCTTATGAATTGGAGGAATTAACATGTTAAAATAATCAAAACAAATCTGATTCAGTGCACTTTCTATCAAAATCCCAATGGTATTTTACACAGAGCTAGGACAAATAATTCCAAAATCCCTATGGAAACCACAAGAGACCCTGAACAGACAAAGTGGTCTTGAAAAAGGAGAACAAAACTGGAGGTGTCTTGCTCCCTGATTTCAAAGTATATTATAAAACTATGATAAAACAGTATGATATCAACATAAAAATAGACACATAGATCAATGGAACAGTATAGAGAGCCTCAAAATAAACCTATACATTATATGGTCAAGTAATTTATGACAAAAGAGCTAAGAATATACAATGAAGAAGTAGCAGTCTGTACAATAAATGGTTTGGGGAAAACTAGATGGCCACTTGCAAAAGAATGAACCTAGACTACTCTCTTACACCAAACACAAAAGCTAACTCAAAATGGGTTAAAGACTTGAATGTAAGACCTGAAATCATAAAATTCCTAGAAGAAAACATAGATAACATTGGCCTTAGTGATGTGTTTTTTGTCTATGACTTCAAAGGCAAAGAAAACAAAAGCAAAAATAAAATTTTTTTTAAGTTGGAGTACAACAAACAAAAGCTTCTATGCAGTGAAGGAAAATGTCAGCAAAATGAAAGGCAACCTGCTGAGTAGAAGAAGATATTTGCAAATCATTTAACCAATAGGGGATTAATATCCAAAATATATAAAGTATAAAGAAATCATACAAGTCAACAATAAAAAAGCAAACTACCTAATTAGACAATGGGCAGAGAATCTGAATTAATTTTTCCAAAGACACAAAAATGGTTAACAGGCACATGAAAAGATATTCAATGTCACTTATTATCAGGGAAAGGAAAATCAAAACCACAATGAAATATCACCTCACACTGTTAGACTGGCTATTATTGGGGCACCTGTGTGGCTCAGTCAATTAAGTGCCTGCTTTCAGCTCAGGTCATGATCCCAGGGTTCTGGGATTGAGCCCTGCTGAGCAGGGAGCAGGAAGACTTCTCCCTCTCCCTGGGCTCACCACCACCCCGCCCCCAGTTCTCTCTCTCTCTCTCTCTCTCTCTCTCTCTCTCTCTCTCTCATTTAAATAACATCTTAAAAAAATAAAAAAAGAATGGCTAGTATCAAAAAGACAAGTGTTGGAGTGGATGTGAAGAGGGAACACTCATACAATGTTAATGGGAATATAAATTGGTACAATAACTGTGGAAAGCTATATGGCTTTCAAAAAAATTAAAAGTAGAACTACCATATGACCCAGCTATTCCACTTCTGAATATTTATCCAAAGAATATGAAAGCACTAATTTGAAAAGATATATACACCCCTGTGTTCATCACAGCATTATTTACAATAGCCAAAATATGGAAACAACTTGTATCCATCAATGGATGAATGGATAAAGAAGATGTGGTATGTATGTGTGTATGTTTATGTGTATATAGACACATACATACAATGATATCCTACTGGGTCATCAAAAAAGAAGATCTTGTCATTTGCCACAACATGGATGGAACTTGACAGAATATCCTAAGTCAAATAAGTCAGATCGAGAAAGACAAAATAACTAATGATTTTACTTATATGTGGAATCTAAAACGCAAAATAAGGAAAACAAAACACACTCATGTATACAGAAAACAAACTGCTGGTAACCAGAGAGGGGATGGGAGTTGGCACTGGGTAAAATGGGTGAAGGTGCTTGGTTGTAAGGTGAGGAGTGGTAACTAGATTTATGGTAGTGATCATTTTGTAGTGTATATGAATATTAAACTATAATGTGCACCTGAAACTTATGTTATTTCCCAATGTTAATTCCCAATTTCCCAACATTTCCCAATGTTCCCAATGTTATATCAATAAAAAAGAGGTAAACTCATAGATCATTACAGCCTGAAGGACCTTAAAAGAGACAAGTTGGTATAATGTAGACTCTGTGATCACTCTTCTACATGCTTCATGTCTTCTTGCTCGGTACTCACCACATTTACAATAAAGATTTGATGTTCACCTTCCCTAGGGGATTGAGCTCTATGGGGGCTGTCACCCTGTCGGAGAAAATTGCTGAATCACTTCTTCCCCTTGTTTGATAAACTGCCTGAGACAAAGTAACCTCTGAATAAGTTATAAAAATCATATAAAGGAGTTACTAAAATTTAGTGGGGAGGGCAATGAAACCTACGTATTCTCCTTCTAAGTTACTTACAAGCAGGGTGTTTAATATCAACTAGATCCCATTGTCACTCTGTAATAAGTACCATGCAGATACACAACGCCAGGAAGAGAGCCAGTGAGTGGAAGGCACAAGTGGCTGGCTGGCTGGTTGGGTGTCAGTCTGCTCTTTAAGGAAGGAGTTTAGGGCTGGCCTCCTCATGGAGGTGATCTGTGAGTGGAAATCTAAGAATAGTGAGAGAAGTGATCCATAGTGGACCTCTGGAGAAACTGTCCTAGACAGAGGTGGAAAAGTTGAGGAAGAGCAAAGGAGTTGGCATTGATAGCATATAGGAGCTTTGGGAGTTAAGAGAATTTTAGACATTAAGATTACAAAGATGGACGTTGTGGTAGGGGAAGATCATAGGTTCTGGATAATTGTAAGGATGGGAAATTATTGGAGAGTTTGACATGATGAGATTTATACATTTTCATAGGATTATTCTTCCCACTGTGTGGAAAGTAAGAGACAGGACAGAAGAAGGGAAATCATCCAGAAAACTATACAACAGTCCAGGAGAGAAATGGCGCACTTACTCACTATACCCACTGTAAGGAAGCTTGCAGCGATGACCATTGTTCCAACAGCCTTATGAAATTAGAAAGGAAATTTTATTAGGGACAAGAAAGGGAAAGAGTAGAGAAATGACACAGTGGATGACCACAAGGGTATTCCTGTGGTTTTCCTTATCCACAGTGTACATTCTGTAGTCTGCATGTGTGTATGCACAGATAGGCAGCCATTCACCAGCTACACACACACACACACACACACACATTTTGACAATCTTCCCTTCTTCACAGAGAACATCATATTTCTGGTTTCCTTGGCATGTCTCATGATATCCTATCTAAAAAAAATCACCAAAGCTGCCTCTTTTCTGTCCAGTGGTTTCTTCATCTGTTAGGACTCAACACTGAGGTAATCCTCTCTAAGAAGCCTACTGTGTCTTTAAGAGGTTGAATTAGGGCCCCTTTCTCAAACCTAAATTAATTTGTGTATATTACTTTGACACACTTATCAAATTCTATTCAATTATCAAAGTCTATCCAATTAACGTACTTATCACTAGATGGTTAGTTCTTGTGAGCAAAGAATCTGTGTTCATTTATGTATCCCCAATATTTAGCAGTGTCCAGTATATATCAGATGTTTCTAAATTGTGGTGAATGAATGAGTGAATGAATCGTTAGATCATCTGAGTTGAATATGACAAAGAATAAAAAGCACACTAAGGACATTATGACATAGCAGATCTCACAGTGCATCATGTAAGCCTTGTAACTGGAGAAGTCATCGATGAGCTGATTCCTCCTCTTTACAAGTTTTCTGACCAGGAACGTGTCAGGCTACATTTATTCGTCAGATTTCAGAACAACTAAATGATACTAATATAGCAGGCACTTTATTTGGTTATTATTTACTTAGCTGCTTGCATGTATCCACATATCCCTGCTTCGTTTCACAAAGACTTAAGATCCTGATGTAGAATGCATACCTTTGTAAATTTAGCTTTTTTATGAAAGGCCAGCCATATAAAGATAAGAATTGAGGTGTTAAAACATTACATTAAGTTTTGTCTTGGGAGATCAGTTTCTGTTGGGTGGCATAATTTTGCAGATATTAGCATAAACACTCCAGTAAAGCCAAGACATTGGGGATGGGGAAAAGGTGGTAGGGAGCCAAAAAAAGTATTGCAATTTGGTCAAAATTAATAGGCAGCTGTTAGGTCATCTCTAAGCTAAGACTTCCGTATGCTGAAAATTCAGGGTGGGCTGAAACCAGAGTTAATTCCAATGAAAATGTGGTTAGGTAAATAGTCAACCTGGTTAACATGATTACCAAATCACTAACTCAGGACCGTGATCTCTACAGTTCCCGGAGTGGGAAAGGTTACTATGATGGATACAAATTCTCCTCAACTAGCAGTTTCCTCATCTGTAGGTTGGGTTCATAAGATTTTCTTATAGAAGCATGTGAAAGTTTGGGTCCTAGCAAGTCCAAATACATAGTAACAAATAACCTTATCCCAGATGTTCTACCTGATGCCCTCCAATTGTACCAAAAGAATTTACCTGCTGAGGTCAGCAAACGAGTTTGTGGTCACCTTTAGTGTCGGAGCCACACAGGAATTCTTTATTCACTAGGAACTTTATTACTCATACTGTTCATTATGAAATATATGCAAACATGCATTTGGTGAGTAAAATAATTTCAACATTCAGCTACCATTTTGAATCCCTTTGGTGAAGTTTGGATGTTATGTTTAAGAAAAATAAAACCAATATAAATTTGTTTCAGTAAAATGTGTTACCAACTGAAAGTACTGTCCAGACAGTGTGTTTGCAATAAAGGGAGTGTTCTATTCTGTACTGTTCCCTATGGTGGCCAATGGTCACAGTCCGCTGTTGAGCACTTGACACGTAGCTAATGAGATTAAGGAACTGATTTTAAATTTTAATTAACTTAAAATGATTAGCCACGTGTGATTAGTGGCTATCATATTAGCATAGATTTCTACAAGGTTAGTATATTAAACAAATAAGTAAAATATAAAATATTTCAGATGATAATAAGCACCATGTAGAAAAAGCCAGGCAGGGGAGATCATGATGCCTTTGTGAAATTTTAAAATCTTTTAGTGTCCAGTTTTATTCCGAATGTATAGGCTGCTTACTGATGTTCCATTTTCAATCATAAAAATATTTTCTACTCAAAAAAGTAGAAGCATTTTTCTTCTTTTTTTATCACAAGTGATATTTTTGTGACAAACTTATAAGGAACAAATTTGATTTTTTTCCAACAATGCCTGGGTATCTATGTTTATTTTAGTTTAGTCGGTCTTGTGGGAACTTTTCTATCATGTCTTGAAACCAAGTGGAAGGCAGATTGCAACTTTTGCATTCCACTTTTGGAAAGTTATTATGCAGTCTAACTCAAGTAAGATATATAAAAATATATACCTTTATCATCATAAGATTACAAAGCAGTGGATATATTTCTGGTACTGTGTCTGTTTAAAAGTAAAAGAACGTTTCATTTTGGGACATTAAGACTCAATATTTTATAAAAATAGATAAAAGCAAATTCAGACTCCATGAACTTATCACATTTGAATTAACACAGAGCTTTTAATATTCTCAATAGAGTAGACCCCCAGGAAGCTTCAGATGACTATATAATTTTCCAAGTTAATGTTAAAAAAAAAAAAGTCAGTTTTAATTGGGAGCTATACTGAAACTCTGACTGGACCAACTAGGAAACTAGGCTATCATAGTGATCATAATATGTAATATATTCCTTAAACTTTATTGATTTTCTATAGTTCGATAGAAATGAGCTCAAAGCACTTCATGTATTTTATCTCATTTGTCCTCAACATTTCTGTAAGATAGGTAGGGGGCAAATGTAATTAAAGATTAGATGTGTCAGTTTTCTATTGTTATGGAAACGCATTAAACTGGAACCTATTCAGCCTGCCAACCAGGACAATTAAGTAGTCAGTTCACTTATCAAAGTACCAATTACTTGATTTTTTTTTTCTTACATCATAATTTTCTCTCAGACTAATCCTGCTTCTTCCATAATTTCAAAGTTCAACACTAGTAGTACTTCTCGGGAACTGTATTTTGGGAGGCTTTCTTTTGTGAAATTTCCTAAATGACTCTTCTATTGTTAGCAGCTCAAGTTCACATGCAGGGCATTAGGGAATGAAAACAAGTGCTTATTTTTTAAAAGTCAATAATATATGTTTGAGGCATGTTAGGTAATATAACTAATTGCCAACACTTCTTTGTTTGCCTCATTTTTTTAAATTATTATTTACTTAGGTCCTCAAAAGTGTGCCATATGGCCAACTCCAAACAACTAACCACTCCATCCCTATTATTTTATAACATTTATATTTAGCACATGATGTTGATGTGATTTTTTTTTAAATCATATAGGTAATGATCATGAAAAAAATCAGCTTTAAAGTTTTTTCCTACAAAAATGTTAATTATAGCATATACCTTCATTTTCACTACTTCTTTTTAATTTCATATCTACATTCCCTACCAGTAAGTAGGAAAAAAATATTTCCTTCCATCTGTGTGGCAGAGACTGCTAGCTACTCACTGAAATTCAGGCTCCCATCTTCTTCCTATGCACACAGATGAACCAAATTTCCCAGTCTTCCTTGTAGTTAGATGTAGGTATGTGACTGTTTTGGTCAGTGTGGTGTATATGGGAACAGTGGGTACTAACTCCAGGCCACATGTGCCTTTGTGTTATTTTTTAATCTATCTAACTCAGATGGAGATGATGCCCAAGGTGACTTTGTAAACAATATGTTAAAGAAATCAGAGTCACCATCCACCTAGGTCTTTGAATGATTTTGTAGAAGAAAATCATGCTGCCCTCCTCAGCATGCTAGAGTAAATGACTATTGTGAGGAAGCCATTATATATTGTGGGGTATATTCATTACAGCAGTTAGCCTGTGATAATCCTTATGCCACTTAGAATGAGTTTTATCATAAAAATACAAAGATTCAAGAGGAGTGTAATAAGTGAGGTGGATATAAAGCTACTAGCAAATATTTATTCATATAAATCCCACTAGCCACAAACTATCAGAACACAAAGCCAAGAAACCAAGGGATTGCTTACTGGGTTAAAATTACCTAGAAACTTGTGAGCAAGATGTAAACTTTATAAATAAGACCCAGTACCATTTATGTGTATATTTTTCTAGACCTAGTTTTTCCACCATATGTGTCCAGTTGATATCAAACCTTACTCAAATATCTTACCTAATACTCAGATTTTTGTAGACCTTGATTTGGAATATATAAGTGAAAAAAAAAGGACATATGAAAAATGAATATCAAAATCTGAAGCGGTGAAATAAGAACATCAGAAGAACATTGGATCATGAAATGGAGTTCCTGTACAGGAAGGAAGTCCTTATAAGGACTATGTTGAATTAGAAATATGTGAAAATTTAGCTGCCTAAAAGATGTGGCATAGGAGAATCAATCAAGAAAAGGGAATATAAAAAAGAACACATTATGGAAATGGAGAAAGAAAAGAAATAAAAGACTATATATCATATTGAGAAAAATTTTTTTAAGTTCTAGGGGCGAGAAAGGGCAAAAAGGAAAATAAAGCTGAGTGAATTAATGTTGCCTAAAAGGGGTAAGTGGAATCAAAGGGGCTCTTACAATTATATCAGGTGAAAAAGAAACACTAGAAAAAAAGTGGATCCATAAATAACCTGGAAAGTGGATGGAATCAATAATGTTTAAATGGTTGAACTACTCAACTTTAAAATGTTTTAACTAAAATAATGAAAATTATGGAAAATTATTAAGTTATGAAGAGCCTATAAATATGGCTAATGATAAAAATCAGTAAAAGAATATTAGAGTGATTAAGTATAAGTTGAACAGGAGTTCTGATGATCTGTATCATGAGATCAGAGGGTTTTTCTAATTAATGTATTATCCTTTGTGTCTTAAGTTTTTAAAAAGTCATAGATAATGAAGAAACTGGCAAAAAATAAAAGGCAAAAGTAAAAGTGCAGTATCAAAAATATAGTTTTATTGTGAAAATGATTATAGCTGACTTTAATCAAGCAAAATCATAATATACATTAAGCAAGTGTTTTGGATGGAAGAGATGAAATGTTTAAAAGAATTTCAAATTCTGATCAAGACATTTAAATTTTCTATAACTATTTTTCTATGGGCTATTCACAGTTCATTTTGTTCAAAATAAATTTAAAAGCATAGAAAATTATTAGTTCATCTGAACATAGATATTCTATATTTTCATTTTATATATACATAAATATGTATTAAAATACATGTAAACATAAGTAATATATATAAATATAATACATATAAAAACATGTTTTAAGATATATATTTTTGATTACCATTATTTGCTAAGTTTGAATAATAAGCCTAGATCTTCAGGAATATATGATGCCATTCTGAATGTGTGTCATGTACATAACAAATATAAATTACTGTTGGAAATATTTTATTAAGCCAAGAACCTTAAAATGTAAAAACTATAAAAAGCATGTCCATTACCAATAAATTACTCATCTGACAGTTGTCTGTCTACAATTAAGTTTCTTCATTTGTAAACATATAATAAGGCTAATAATAAAAATAACTCGCAGCTTGCAATTGTATGATTCATGTCTGTTTCACTAGAGTACTGTTAAAGTGATGTACCTTATTTAATCCTCAAAATAAGCCAGTGTTGTTATTATTCCCCATCTAACAGTTGAAGATATAGAGATTTAGCATTCAATTATCACCAGGCTCCAAATCTTCAGTCTTATAAAACTACCATAGGTCATACTTGGTGCCAGTCTACAAAGGAGGATGGATATAGGGCAGGAACCATGAGCTTCGAGTTTCAAGCTTCCGGACAAGAGATTCCTGCTCAGCGGGAGTCCTTGCAGGGGTCTATCCAGCAGTCTATTTACCAGTCCCATTTAGCTGCCCAGGAGACCTCTTCTCCCCATATGGCAATTCAGTGCAAGGAGATGAGGCTCATGTTGGCGCTTGTGGGAGCAGCCGAGTCTAAAGCCTCATGATCCACAGGAACTACAGAGAATCTGTAAAGAATTAAATGAAATATAATTCAATAAGTAATTTCTTACAATATTTCATATGCAGAATTTCCAAGGGCATGTCAGTTACAAGAGTCACCAAACTCTGGGAAGCCCATGTTTTGTCTCTTCATCAGGTATTCAGCAGTTCACTTATAGTCCTATAAGCTATTTCAATTAACCAATCAGTGGTCCTTTTTTCCATAAGCAATACTACATAGTAACAGTTAAAACTTCAACTTTTACCAGGGAAGTCTATCTAGATGTTAAATTCAAGTTAATTTTACATGCAAAAGGGAAAGGAATTTTATAATCTTTTACATATCAGTAACTTTTCCAGTCACAGAGCTAATAGGCAAAGGAGCAGATATTTGCCCCTAACTGATCAGACTCTAAAGCCTCTAATCAATAGGCTTGTTCCCTTCACCTTGCCAACTACTCCACAGTGACAGTAGCCTTCTTTTTGTTTCTTGAGCACTTGAAGCTTGTTCTTACTTGCTGATTCCTTTGTCCTCTCCTGAGTGCTCTTACCCTGCTATTCACATAGTGGCTTCTTCATTCAGGGTTAGCTCAGATACCCCCTCCTCCAGGAAATTTTTTTAAACACCTCCATTTTTTTCAACCATGTTCTCCTTCGCCACAACTACCTAATAATTTTCTGTTGCATTGCAATGTTTTGCTTCCTTCCTAACACTTCACCTTCTGAAAATTTCATGTTAAATGTTCTACTTATTTAATGTCTGTTTCCCTTCACAAAGATGTAAACCCCATAGTGCTAGTAACTGGAGTTAACTTGTTTACTGTTGTTTCACTTGTACCTTTAATTGTTCCTGGCTCATGATGGGCATAGAGTTATTGACTGATTGAAAAATGATGCTCTCTTATCCAATTTCTCTCATACAGCTCTTACTTTCATAAGATAAGAATATCTATCCAGATAAGGATATCCAAACATGATTTTATTTTTTAATAAGGTAAAAAATAAAAATTTTAATTCTGCCCAGGTAACAAACTAAACTGCCTTTAGGCAAAACATCTAGGCAAAACTTAATCTTCATTCATTCAAAAACACTTTTATTATACATTGATTATGTAGAAGTCATGCTGTTTTCGGGTCTGTAGTGGATGCTAAAGAAAGAAAATCATCAATCTGTTATGTACTTATCAAATTATATTTCATTTAATTCTTTACAGATTCTCTGTAGTTGGCTTCTAAATTGATTAAGGCCTTGAAAAGTGTTTGATTAGTTTTTCTGATGCTAGTGTCTAGAGCAATGGTTTCAAAAGTCAGATGCAAGTATGTCAGTGAAAATAAATTATTAGAATTTCTATTCTCATTCATTTTATCTATGTATTTTTTTAAAAAGTTGTCTACACTTACATTTATGTTATGAAGACTATACAGAGTTCATGTAGTAAAAATGAATAAAATTTATAAATAAATATATGTTAGGGTGCATGCTCAAAATTTTGTTTATGGGCTATGTAATTAAAGTAAAAAAATTAAAGATCATTGGAATGGAAGCTTTAGACACAGAACAGGCCCCCTTAACTTTTTATTATTTCAAAAATGAATTATATATCAGATTCTTTTAATCGGGGTATGGACATCAATTCAGTATGTTAATGCTTCATGGAGGATGCAGAACTGCTTCTTTCTGAATACAGAAAAAGAAAAGATAACTTTTGCCTGTGGAAAGCCAAAGGATTGAAATGGACATTTACCTTTGTAGTACGGATATGATTTACTAAAGTTCAGATAAAAAGGATGCTCAGTATAGGATCTATTACAAGCAAACAGAAAAATAGAACCAAGCCCCTTATGTTTATGTTCAAATGGTAACTTTTCCAGTGTGGAAAAGAAGGTTTTATGAATAAGAAAGTAAAGAAGAGCGGTAAGATTCAACAGAGGAAAACCAATGCAATATACCATATAAACAAAAATAAAGACAACAAACACATGACCACCTCAATAGATGCAGAAAAAGATATTTGGCGAAATTCATTGTACTTTCACGACAAAAATTCTCACTAAATAGATATATTGGAGCTCAGCTCAACACAATAAAGGGTATGTATGAAAAAACTATATATAAGATCACAATCAATGAGTAATAACTGAAAGCTTTTCTCCTAAATCCCAGAACAAGGTAAGAATGTTCTCTTCAACATAGTCATGGAAGTATTATCCACAGCATAGAGGAAAGGAAAAAGAAGACATCTAAATGTAAAAGGAAAAGTAAAATAACCTCTTTTTGTAAGATGACATGAAACTCTTATATGTAGGAAACTCTTAAGACACCACAGAAATATCCCCCATAACTGTTAGAACTCATAAATGAATTCAGTAAAGTTGTGTACCAAAATAAACATACAAAAATCACTGGAGGTTGTATATACTAACAACAAACTATCTGAAAAGGAATTTAAGAAAACAATGCCATGTACATCAGCAACAACACTGACAACAAAAAATTAAAACTTAGGAATTAAATCAACCATAGATTGAAAAAAGAAAAAAAACTCATACACTGAAATTACAAAACATTGAAGGGGAAATATTAAAAGATGCAAATAAATAGAAAGACATACCATGTTCATGAACTGGAAGAATTAATGTTTATTTAAGTGTCCATATTCCCCAAAGCAAACTATAGATTCATTGTAATCTCTGTCAAAATTACACTGGCATTTTTTTCCAGAAATAGAAAAAAAAATCTAGAATTCATAGGGAACCACAAAAGACCAGGAATAGAAAAATTAGTGTTGAGAAAGGAGAATAAAGCTTAAGACATCACATATCCTTACTCGAAATTATATTACAAAGCAATAGTAATCTAAACAATAAGAAACTGGCATTATATATATCTATATCTACATCTATATCTATAGACCATTGATACAGAATAGAAAGCACAGACCATGCATTTATGGTCAACTGATCATAGATAATAGCACATACTGGGGAGAAATTGTCCCCAAAATAGTATTAAGAAAACTGAATATCCACATGCAAAAAACTCTTTTCTCAAGCAATATATAAAAATCAACTCAAAATGTAATAAAGCCTTAAAAAAAACTAGGGAAAAAAAAAACTAAGAAAGAGCCTTCTCGAAATTGGTCTTGACAATACTCTTTTGGATGTGACCCCAAAAGCATAGGCAAAAAAATGAAAAATAGACAAGTAGTTTACACCAAACTTAAAAACTTCTGTACAGCAAAATAAGTAAATAAGCAAACAAAATGAATGAAAAAAATATTGCAAAATATTTAACTGGTAGGTAGGGGTAAAAAAATTAAGATGAGCAGTAAGAAGATAGATCCAGGAAAAGTGTAATGGATTCAGAATTCTAGGCTAAAGATTTTTTAGTTTAACAATAAACAGTAGAAAGCTAGAGAATGTTTTCACCGAGCAATGGTATTTTCAAAATGATTTTTCAGAAACACATGTTAGCAGTATGCAGGACTGGCTGGAAAGTAGCCTGCAGACAGAGGTGCCCGTTGGACACCTACTGCAAAGAGTTCAAGCATGACATGAAAGGGACTTGGGCTGCAATGAATACAGTGCCCTTCTCTTGTGTTGGAATAAAAGCACAGGAGTGGGGATATTAGAGAGAGATGATTTACTTTATGGATTCTATTTTTCCACCATAAAATCCATTATATAAGCACCTATTTTGGAGCAGAAGAAATGGGTAGTGTAAGAGAATACTGGTCTAGTACTCCACTGGGAAAGCCAGTGCTTATTGGAAGAATAATTAAGTCAATGGAGAAAGAACAAATCCCCTAGATAATAGCTTTGCTCTGACACAAAAAGACTGTATATAAGGTCAAGTATTATATGCATTGGTGCAGGTTATTGACCATCTCTTGGCAACTTTGTGGTACTCAGCATGTACTAACAGATATTAGTGACAAAATCTCTTTAGTAAAATGTATTTTTCTACAAGAGATACTGCCAGAGTTTTTATTTGCTATGGCCCCATTCAAGAATGTTAGGACTTTTGGCAAGTGGTCTCATCCTAAGTTTCAGAGAAGACAGAGGAGGAGAGCAGAGGACACAGTTAATGACACTCTTAGTCTGAGGGCTCAGCCATTCTGCTTTTGTTTTTTGCTTCACTACGTGTCCAATATTTAGTAAAGTATACTTCAAAAACAATAAAAAACACTGAGACCGGAAGATACTATAAAATTTTTTTTAATCAAGAATAAACTATGATAATAGTCCAAAATCTAACTTTATTATCCATTTCTTATTTTTATTTAATTTAAATTATTGGTCATATGTTCTCTATAACATTTAGATAGCTATAACATTTACTTGTTGCCACAAAATTTAACTACTATTAATTTTTTAAATGTCTGTAGGTATATTGTCCAAATATTTTGGAGTCTTGATATTCTCTTACAATAAACCAAATGCAGTTTTCTGCCCCCCCCAAGGTTTAAGAAATATATGAGGAAGAGAATAACAAACATGGTACTTTCTTTAAAAAATATTCTGCTTAGTAATAACTGGGGTTAAATTTTCATGACTCATTACACCATTAAAAATGTTGGACAACTTATTTTACCTCTCAGACTCACATCTCCAATCTGTAATATGAGAACTATAATGGTAACTTATGAATCTTGTATCAAATTGAGATACTTCCTGTAAAGTTCTTATCAGAGTGCCTAGTAGTTGATGAGCATCTAATCTATGTTTCAGTATTACCCATAATACTTCTGTACATATGATTAATACTCAACACCTTTAGGGGTCTCTCTTTTATAATATTTAAATGAATTAAATATGTTAATTTTACCAAGTGGTATGACTGAATTTCCATTGAAGATGTTGAACTTACTTCCAAATAGATCATATAATATAAAGTTATAATATTAAAAATTACAGTTTCTTTAAAACCTTTCTCTATTTCTTTATATTAAGAGTAAATTTCAAAGATACATATCTATCAATAATGGTGTTCCATTGTGTTAACAATAACGACAAACTAACTTCTCCTGAGGATTAACTTTGAGTCAGGGAAGGCCAAATGATTCATATATATTGTATCTCATTTAGTTTTTAAAGGTACCCTCTAAGGTAGGTACTGTTTTTACCCTCATTTAACCCATGAAGAACCTCTCTGCTGGAACCAGAGTTTGAATCCAGATCTATCTATTGTCTTCACAGGATCAGCACTGAACCATTATCGATATTTCCATATTTTATAAATTTAATATGAAAAGGGCATTTTAAACAGATGATATGATGTTTTTAAGAACTGAAGATTCCTAAAAAAAGAAATAAAGATTCCTATTAATCCTTCTGCATTATGTTTCCCTATAATGTATTAGGTCAAATTAATATTTCTTCTGAGAAAATAAAAAGTTGTGGATGATGACCCTGGAGAAGGAAAGGAAAATCTGCTTATAAGAATCCCCCTACAGATGAAATCTCATCAAAGTGAGTTAGTAAAGAATGGTTTGGATTTAGTTTTACAGTCCCTGAAATTGGTTTTTAAACGCAACCCTTCTCTTTGTTTAACAGATGGAAATCAACTAGTTCAATACTTAGTATCAGGAAAGCAATAGTGGTTTAGTTCTGACCACTACTGATGTTCAGATTTGGGTGACATCTGGATGATTATGAGAGTTGGGTTTCCATTTCTAACATTTCAGTACTTCATTAAGCAGAGATACCAACCACATGTGATGAAATCTGAACGACTCATATATGAGGAGAATGGGTCATCAATGAAAACTAAAAAATAGAAAGTATTTAAGATATTATTTCTGCTGGCTGGGTATTACGGAGTTCAAATGTTAAAGTAGGAAATAAGTACATGTACTATGAATATGTTTCATATATACCTTTAAATTATCTCTGCACTGAAGTTAGATAATTTCCCAGGTTTTGTGCGGTTTTGTTGTTATCTTTTCCAAATATAGATGATTCCACTGTGGAAATGAGAAAAAAAAAAGTGCTTGTGTAAAATAAATGGAAATTGAAACAAAGAAATAACCTAAAAATGTTATTTTCTTGCTCTCTAGAGAAACTTTGGTTTATTTTTCATCTTTCATTCAGAGGCCTAGATTATATTTCACTTCTTTTTTTCTGCTACTATGTGTCTCTTATTATATCAAGTAGAACTGATCTCTGCTAGCTCAATATCAGTAAACCATTCCTGCTGGGAACATAGCAAGGGCCAAACATGGATCTACTTGTCTTTTTAAGAACCTTCGCTGAACACAATGAGTCGTTGAGGATCTGCCTGGTCTTTTCCTTTGGTCCTTGCCATACACCATCCTGGTTTCTTCAGAGCGGACACTGTAGATGCAAGGCTTTTTAAGTCATACTTTGGGCAATGAGGTGGAGAGAGTGTCTGCTTAAGTCTTAAGAATACTTAAATTGGGGCACCTGGGTGGCTCAGTTGGTTAGGCCTTTGGCTTGGGTCATGATCCTGGAGATCCGGGATCGAGCCCCACATTGGGCTCCCTGCTTGGCGGGAAGCCTGCTTCTCCCTCCTTACTGCCCCTGCTTGTGTTCCCTCTCTGGCTGTGTTTCTCTCTGTCAAATAAATAAAACCTTAAAAAAAAAAAAAAGAATACTTAAATTATCTTTCCATGACAATGGGTATCCTTTTTCTTCAATCCCCTACCACTGACCTCTGTATAATAAGGTACATTTTCACCTACATAGATATGCAGCAGAAAATTTAAGAATTTTCATTTCCTATTAGTTTAAAAATCAGATTCTGACCAGTAAAGAACTTCTCTTTCTGAGCATTCACCTGCAGGCTCACTTCCTTCTATTATATTTGCCACTAAAGTCATTAACAATTAGAGAGTCACTTATTTACAAGATGAAGTTCTTTCACCAAGTTTATGCATGAGGATCCAAGAGCATTCATTAGCTCCTTCCTTCTTTCTCAGTACTCCTTTATTATCAGAAAACACAACTATGAAATATTTTTATTCTACTCTAACTTGATAACCTTCCCTGGAAGGACAATTTAAAATTATATTCTTTTAAATTTCATTTTGTTGTATCAATAAGCTATAAATAACATCATTTCAAGCAAGTTCTGTGCGGTTTTGAAATGATCTGAGTCTGAACCATGACAAAAATTAATCAGGCCAAAGTGCATTTTGTGAGTGTTAATTAGACTCTGATACTTTTCATTTCTAGTTGGTCTTCCAAAGTGATTCAGTAAGGTGTTTTTCAGAGTTTGGCTTCATGAGGGATCTACTTGAATCCATGTGATTGATTTACAGGAATTCACCTTTGTTAATCTACACATACTGTAAAGTTTTTGCAGTTTCTAGTTCTACCGAATGACCTAGTTTACCTGAATCTGTTTAGATCAGTCTCCTAAGCAGTGTATATGGAGTAAAATTTGCACCTAAAATTTGTCCACGTGGAGTGAAAGTAGCATCTTATTATGCAGAAGACAGAGGTAGGGGATTGAGGAGAAAGGGTGTCCAGGGTCATGGAAAGAAAACATAAGTATTCTTAAAGTGTTTTTAGGAGACTGACAATCTACAGACACAGAACATAAGAATACACTAGGACACAGATGACCTCTGATGGTCTGATAGCCATTTGCTTGCCAGAAGTCTGATGATCCAAAATGAGCATAAAGAAATTAAATCAAATATATATCCAGATTTTCAAGTTAGCAAACAACTTTGGGATCTTAAATTCTTCCTTTCCTTTTCAGTGAACACAGGGTTATCTGCTAATCCGGCAGAGTGGATAATCTGAGTCTAAAAGATAGGACCTAATTCACATTATTTAAAAGATGCAATCATACACTGATACTTTATAGTCCCACTTGTGTCCCACCGGCCTCCCAAATTTGAAATACACAGACCATAATAAAGGTTAGAGTGAGCCCTTAATCTTAATTATGCATTTTGCAGTATTATAAATGCTGGAAGATTACTTCCAATGTTTGGTATAATCTCGCAGGGTACAGATGTGGTTCCTTTGGTACATGCCATCTTTACTGAACTAACAATTTCCATAATGCTGTCACATTCTGCATGGGAAGCAGATTTACAGATAGGTAATCCATGTAAGGTATTTTAAAGCCAGCTTATTAAAGGATTGAGGCCTGCTGTTAAATTGCATATGCCTTCAATTGCTATGAGGAGCCAACCGCAGCAAGAAGTCTAGTAATTTAGTGAGGCTAGAGAAAGGCCTATTTAAAGTTTGATGATATATCCTTTCAACTTTTACTTCAAGCTCATTTTAGGTTTATATTTACCCCGTTATAACTGTATTTTATGCTATATACCGTAATGTAATTTTCCCAGTAATCCTGGAGTATAGATATAAAGAATTAGGAATATTTTTCTTAAAATTTATATCCTGAGGTTACAATTTTAAAATTTGTCTTTTTCCTTGATAGTGGAATTATTTCAAAGTGGTAACCCACACTTTGGATTTTCTGTTGTGTTTTTTTTTTTAACATTGGTAAGTGTGCATGGCTAAAGTAATTTCAGAGTATATAATCATGTTTACTGTCGCTGTGTTGGTCCTTCATATTTTGAGAGCCATCTGTAAGAACTGGGATGACAGATGTCTTACCTGTATATCTGGTAGTTTTGAGTTTGTGTATTATCTTCAAACAAGGGGAGAAGGTTAAACTGGCCTTTAAATTCATTTACAAATCTCTGAATCACAGGTTTTGCTCTATCATGAAGTGTTCTGAAAACATACATATTTTCTCTTGCATTTCTCTTGTGTCTTCCACAATGCCCGACTTAGCTCTATGCAAACAGGAGGCATTCCATCTAAGCTGTTGACTTGGCTTTGATTGAAATCAGTTCTAGTTACTTTTCTCTTAATCTTGAGCTCATGTATCCTTTCCAAGTTTTCACTTAGTTATCTTTTCTGGATTCCTGCATTTCTTGTATTTCAGGCCAGGGTCTCCCGAAGTGAAAGGGACACTAGGGAAGGTGGCAGAGAAGGGGATGGAAGAGGTGTCATTCATGGTAAATATATTTGGGGGCAATCATTGGGGATTTCAAAATGCATATCCACATTTTTAAAAGTCCAAGATACTTTACATGAAAGAAATCTCCTTTCACTTTCTTAAATCCATGGGCCATTTTTTTATTAGAAATAGTATTAGAGGGGTGCCTGGGTGGCTCAGTTGGTTAAGCGACTGCCTTTGGCTCAGGTCATGATCCCGGAGACCCGGGTTCAAGCCCCACATCGGGCTCCCTGCTCAACAGGAAGCCTGCTTCTCCCTCCTTACTGCCCCTGCTTGTGTTCCCTCTCTGGCTATGTTTCTCTCTGTCAAATAAATAAAATATTTTTTAAAAAGAAAAAAAAATAGTATTAGAACTTTCAGTGTTATTTCATAACCAATAAATGGAATCTTCCCCAACTGGTAAAATTTGGTTGAGCATTTGATAGCCTTTAAACATATTACAGGCAGAGTTCATAAATTGTACAGAAAATAAAAATATGTTCAAGAATTGAGTTGTAAAATTAGTAGTTTCCTGGCTAAACACTTTATGTGGTAAAAATAATAAGACATGCGATCCGTTACTGCCACTAGGTTATAAAGCGTCAACGTCAGTGTTGATTAGACTGCATGTACACTAATGTGTTTATCTAGAATATCTTTCCATCAAAAATACTTCTGCTTTATTCTATTTCACGCATAATCAAAATCAGTTCCTTTTCTTCTCTTCTTGTTGGATTCTTTTGAGAACCTGGGAGAGGTCGGCAAGACACTATTTTAATACATTAACCCAAGCCAATGGATTTGGGGAGTATGCAAGTAAAAATGAACACAGGAGTTATTTAAAAGAGAAGTGCAGTTTAATTTACCTAATGTCAAACATGAGCAATATGACATCTATTTGGATTTAATTGCAAATTTCAGTCTTTCTATAAGGTGTAATTATCTGAACATCTTGCCATTAAAATTAAGTGTGAGTGAATTTTGACACATTCACTTTCCTTTGTAATAAATGAAAGGTAATATTTTTATTTTGAAATATTTATAGTGTAAATTACCAAAATGGTATTTCTCTTCTATTCTAATAAATCTGTTTTTACATAAGTGCTAGAGGTTAATGGCTAGATTTTAAATTGCTTTCCATTTTGATAATAAGTGGATTTCCAAGAGAGATGATTTTATTAAAGAGATTTTCATCACTCTGATTCTTTCTTTATAAGGAAATAGTTCAAATTTGCAAAAACTCACATGTAAGATATGAAGCCTAATCAGTATTTTTTCTAAACACAGAATTATAAGCATTACTTTGAAAGGACTTTCCTTTCTTAATAACATAGTTCTTTTGTGTGTGTGTGCCTGTATTTTAAAGTATATCTTTTTTTCCTCTTTCTACAAAGATTGGATATTTTTTCTCATAATCATATAATACCTCTCAAATGTGAATAATGGCAGTGATTCCACTGAAAATTAACTTTGAATTAATGCACTGTAACTGTGATCAAATATTGATCAGTTTTCTTTATTTTGTGCATGGTTGCAAAGTGAGAAATATAATGCAAACCCTCAGACAATTAATCCAATTACACTGCAAAAAATTAGACTAGTTACACAAAGGCATAAAATAAAAATACATCGCATCTGATATTCTCTGAATGTTATTTATTATTGTTCTATACTAACTGCATTGTTGTTTATGATAAATATTATTAGAGAGCAATAATTTTAGGCATTTTTGAAGGGTCTGTTGAACTCAGAATTATTATTGAAAAGTGAAATGTAAATACCTAGATCTTCGATAACAAAGTAATTAAAATGTATGGTTTTGCCTACTGTGTATAATAAGGGCTTATATTTGATCAACCATAAAAGTTATTTAATCATTTTAACCTTGGAATATACCCTACAAAACAGTACTTAATGGAAGTTAGCGGAGATGCATAGAGTATCAAAACATCAGGTCGGCAAAGCAAGAGGGCCCTGAAAATTCAAGCCCAGCTTATACTGACATATTACTATAGCAGGTTCCATGGCAACCAGTGCCAGTGGATTTTGAAGTTACTTTATCCGTATTCAATGAGGAAAGACTTAGCCTGAATTGATTTTAGTAATTTTCAGAATTAATCAGGTATTCAAGAATTATTTTTACAGACATTTCCTAGATTTCTACAATTTAGAAATACGTATGTACAAGTCTGATTGGCCAAATAGCACCAGTTACTGAATTCCTAGTTATTTGATTAATGATACATATTAGATACTTACCGATAGATTTGTTACATCCTGTAACTTGTGTTAAAGCTGGTTATTGTCCAGAATTTCAATGAGACTTTAAGTGATTTCCTGTTGACTCCATCACTATCAGTTCCAAGATGACAACACTTTTTTCATTTTTTTTAAATTCAGATTTTATTTTTACTATAACCTGCCATTACCTGGTATTATCAAGTACATTTCCCATTTTATGACAAGCTGACTGTTTTAGTTGTTAAGGATAGCTAAATAAAAATGAAGCTTATTTTATAAACCACATTTGAGATTGGGTAGGGAAATAGAAAATATTTCTCATGTTCATGTTTCATTTTTCTTAGTTTTATCCTGAAATGGAAGAAGAGAAACAGCAAAGAGTTGGTTATAACTAATGTTTGAAGTATATTTTCAGACATCTGACAAGCAAAAGTCATATTCTCTTAGGATTTTCTGCTTGGCAAAAGATAGAAATTTCTGAAATGCTATCATGAAGTCAGTTCTGTTGATGTTTCTTTGACTCCATAATTATGTGGAGCTTTGCAAAACATTTGATCTTATTATGTGAAATTCCCTACCTTTTAGCTTCCTTTCTGTTTAATTAGAGCTATTCTAAAAGTATAGTAAAAAACCTCTCTTTGAATAGTTTAGACTAAAAGTAAACTTAGTACTTACTCTCCGTAAAGTAATTCTGTATGATCAAGCTAAAATGACAATGTCTGGGAATCACAGAGGCCAACACACTTTCAAATAAATCCGCTAAATAAAAGGTGGTAATACGCACCACTCCATCTTCAAAGGTATCATTAGTACCACATCTAAACAGTATCATGATAGCTTAAAATATGCATCCTTTAATGCTGCAAAATATACATCCACAATTCATTCCTCAGGGATGGGCGAATATTGTCTGGAAATACAGTCTTTATGGTGGGAATGGTAAAGTGACTATTATGAAGAAGTGCATCAACTAGAAACTGCAGTCCTTTTAAAAACTGAAGAATATATATTTGTTTGAGTCAGAGGTATGCCCATTTCAGCACAAACAGAAATCACTAGTCAGACACTCCTGGTTTGATATACCTGTACTACACAATCATTCTTTCTACATCTTTTCTAGGCTTTAGTTGATTTAATTCTTGATCAACTCATTTTATAATCAGCAGTCTTGGCAAATTGTAACATAATTAAAACATCTTGGATTGTGTGACATTTCACAAATAAATTCCAAACAGAATTGGTTATCAAATCACAGCTGTAGTGTGCATAAATCTGTTGTACAATGTTGTTCATTAGTTGACAGGAAATGTCTGCTCAGCTTTTTAGAGGGCTGCTTCTCTGTGTTTGTTTTTATGTTTGCGTTTTTGTTTTTTTGTGTGTTTTTTTCTTTCAGAGAACAAGTGAGGTTCCATCTATGAGTATCTTCTATGCGTTAATTTTAAGAGATGAATTTCAACAAATAATAGCTAAGGCATTAACCACCACATATAAATGCAGCATGGGTTAGACATTCCCACAGGAATAGTCCTTCCCTTTATTACAGAGAGGTTTATTTTGGCATCAAATCTAAGTGAAAAATACTTTGAAAAATCATAAATCATCTTGCTGCATTCTAAAATGGGGTGGCGCTGACAGGGCTATGGGAGTATTCTTTGATAGGTTTTTCAATTCTGTCTTTTCCAGGGCATCTTGCTAACTTACTTTCTCTCTCTTTCTCTTCTTTCCTTCTTTCTTTCTTTCTCTTCTTTCCTTCTTTCTTTCTTTCCTTCTTTCTTTCTTTCTTTCTTTCCTTCCTTTCTTCTTTCTTTCTTTCTTTCTTCCTTTCTTTCTTTCTTTCTGAACTTTATTATTTTTTTAAGATTTTATTTATTTGCGAGAGAGAGAGCACAAGCAGGGGTGAGTGGCAGGCAGAGGGAGAAGCAGGCTTCCTGATGAGCAGGGATCGGGATGCAAGACCAA
>PITA01019163.1:0-38373 GCA_004023965.1 Spilogale gracilis | reverse complement strand
TGAAAGTGTAGATTGCTCTGGGCAGTATAGACATTTTGACAATGTTTATTCTTCTGATCCATGAGCATGGAATGCTCTTCCATCTTTTTGTGTCTTCTTCAATTTCTTTCATGAGTGTTCTGTAGTTCTTCGAGTATAGATCCTTGACTTCTTTGGTTAGGTTTATTCCTAAGTATCTTATGGTTTTTGGTGCTATAGTTCATCTTTTAATTTTAATGGAAGCATATCAGATATACAGGCCAGAGTATGCACCTTACACATAGAACTTGATGAATTTTTACACAGTGGACACACCCATGTGACCACCATCAAGATCACAACAGAGAACATTCCCAGCATCCCAGGCACCACCTCAGTGTCTCCTCAGCCATTGTCTTTTGAAATGTCACCAGACATTGCTTTTCTTTGTTTCTGCACATTATAAAAACAAAACCCTACACACCGCACTGTTCTGTGTGGCTTTCTTGCCCTCAAGGTGAAAGCCGAAATCCCGTCTGCGAGGCTGACTTCAGTTCCTGTTTCTGTTCCTTGTCACAGTGGTGAAGTTTCCCACTGCACGGCCACGCTATCGCTCCTCCATCCGGGCTTCGGGCGCTGCGGTTAGCATCTGGGTGGCCCCGGTCCCCGCCTGCCGGGTGGTGGGGTAGGGGGCGATGCTGGGATGCGCAGGCGCACAGGCTCTTACGTGCTCTTAGATGCGCGGGCCGACCAGCTTCTGCGGGCCCTTCCCCAGGAGCGGAAGTGCTGAGTCAGGAAAAAGGAATTCACACTATATATATATAATTAATAGAGGGAATTGGTTGAACAGGTATTAAAGGATTAAAAAGGCGAAAGAGGACTCCCTGAGATATCGATGAGTGTGGACAGCAGGGAGCCCCATCGAATTGATACTCAGACCAGTGAGGAGAGTCCTCCTGGGGTTGGTTCCTCAAGACTACGAAATCACAGTGGCTCCATGTCATTGCGCATGTTTCATTGTTGTTGTCTTTTAATTTTTTTTTTCCTGTGGTGCACAACCGTATCCCACTGTGGTTTTAACTTGTGAAGTTCCTTTCCAAGTACGTGAAGGTCATTTTTCAAGTATGTGATTTTACTTGTTTTATTTGTTTGCACAAGTATTGTCTGTATTCTGCACAATTGTTCCCTTAGTTCTGTGTGTTGTAAATACATTCCCCCGACACCTTGACTCTTCAGTGTCTTAATCTTGTCTTCTAATGAATAGAAGTCTTTGTTCAATCAAGTCCAGCCTATCATTCTTTTCCTTTATGGAGCTACCTTTCCCATCCCATTTAAGAAATACTTGCTTAAAGGTCATGAAGATAATCTCTTAAAGTATCTTATAGGGACGTAATTGTTTTCCCTTTCACTTTTACTCTGCAGTTTACTTTTATGGATGTTGCAAGGTAGGAGGTTGAGGTTCATTTTTTTTCCAAAATTTTTTTTATCCAATTGACTTAGCATCCTCTGTTGAAAAAGCCATCCTTCCCCCTTGTATTGCATTCGCACCTTTGTCATCCACTTGGAAACTGGGTATGTGTGATTTCTGGCTGAATTACAAATTCTGTATCCTTTCCTTCCTGTCTTCTTTCTTTCCCATCGTCCTCCCCTCTTCCATCCAACCTCTCTTCCGTCATCTTTCCTTCCTCCCTCCCTGTCTTTCTTCCTCCCTCACTTCCTGTCTTCCTCCCTTTCTCGCTTCCCTGTCTCCTTCCCTCCCTGTCTTTCTTTCTCCCCCATTCCCCTTCCCTCCTTCCTCCTCTCCTACATTCCTCCCTCCTTCCCTCCCTCCCTCCTCAGGCTTCTTAGGAATGCATCAAGTTGATTCATCTCTTCAAAGAACCAGCTTTTGGCTTTAAATTTTTATGTATATATTTCCCCCCCTATTTCATTGATTTCTGCTCCTATCATACTCCTTTCCTACTACTTTATGTGGGCTTAAATTGTCCTCCTCTTAGCTTTCAGAGACAGATGCTTATGTCATCAATTTCTAGCCTTTTTTATTTTCTAACATATGCATTTTAGGTTGCATTTCCCTTGAAGCATTGTTTTACCTACATCCCACAATTTTTTAAATGCTGTAATTCACTTGTCCTTCATTCTAAAACACCTTATTTCTTTTGTGATTTTCTTTTGAAAATTAGGTGATATACATATATATACATCTATGGGTCAAATATCGGGAGATTTTTTTCCATATCCTCTTGTTATTGACTTCTAATTCCATTTCACTCTAGTCACAAAACTATATTTGTTCTCTGTATGACTTTAGTACTTTGAAACTTGCTGGAACTTCTTGTTGGTTCAGCATATGGTCAGTTTTTATAAATGTTGAATGGACAGTTGAAGACAATGTGTAGTATGCAGTAGTTAGTGTTTGATGTTCACCTTTGTCATCAACTCAGAAACTGGGTATGTGTGGTTTCCTGCTGAATTTCAAATTCTGTGTACATTTTGTTTTTTTCTTCCCTTCCCTTCCCTTCCCTTCCCTTCCCTTCCCTTCCCTTCCCTTCTCTTTTCTTTTCTTCTCTTTCCTCCTCCTCTTCTTTCCTACCTTCTTCCCTTCTTCTTTCCACTCTCTCTTTCAGAGATAGATGTAAGTCAAGTTTGCTAATGATGAGGTTCAAATTTTGTAGATCCTTACTGATTTAATCCCTCTACTTATTCTGCCACTTAATGACAGGTGTTTCTTTAATTCTTGGACCATTATTGTAGATTTTCCCATTTCTTCTTTTAGTTTTGACTTTTTAATATTTAAGCTATGCTATTGCTCTTCTACAAGCTTAGGATTGCAATGCATTCCTGTTAAATTGTCTTGTTATTATTACGAACCATCCTTTTTTGTCACTAATAATTCTTGCTTTGGAATTTATTTATATCAGCTTTCTCCTGGTAGGATTTAATAATGTTTATCCTTTCTATTTTTTAAAAATATTTATTTGTTTGACAGAGAGAGAGAGACAGTGAGAGCAGGAACACAAGCAGGGGGAGTGGAAGAGGGTGAAGCAGGCTTCCAGCTGAGCAGGGAGCCGGATGCAGGGCTCTATCCCAGGATCCTGGGATCATGACCTGACCCAAAGGCAGATGCTTAATGACTGAGCCACCTCATATACTTTCTGTCTTTTTACATTCAGCTTGTTTCGTATCCTTTTATTTATAGCATATCTCATATAAGCAGCCTGTTGTATTTTGTTTTATCTATTATGGCAATTTCAGTATTTTAGTTGGATTATTTAGTCTACTTTTACTTAAATGAAATTAAATCTAACACATCATTCTCGCTATTCTTTTTTCTCTTTTTTTCCAACCCTTTCTTGTCTTCCTTTGGATCACTCAGGGTATTTTTTTTTTTTGTCCAACTCCTTTGGCTTCATAGTACTAATTTTACCATTTTTTGAACAGTAAAAAACCATTCTGATACTTCTGTTCCGTTTGACTTCCTGAACTTTGTGATCATATTGTCATGTATTTTTCTACAAATTTTATTTCCTTAAAGGGCATTATTGTTGTACTAAGCAGACAAAAATAGATTTATCCCTTTTAAACCCTTAGTGGTGCTCTTTATTCCTTCTTAGATAAATATGCTTTCATCTAAAAAAATTTCCTTTTGTCCAGAGTGTTCCCTTATGTTGCTCTTAGTGACAGTCTGCTGGCAGTATATTCTTTCTATTTTTGTTTATCTAGATAAATCTTTATTTTGCCCTATGTATATCCCTCTTTTCACTGGGGATAGAATTCTAGTTTTCAGAACTGTGAAGATTTCATTCCATTATTTTCATTTCCATTATTGGTTCTGTGATTATTTTCTGCTGGAAAGTCATCTGTGGTCTTGTTGTTCCTTTGTGGATAGTAATTCCTCTCCTTCCCCACCACCCACCGCTGCCTGGTTTTGAGATTTTCTTTTTGTCTTTGGATATTAGACTATTTTTCTATGAGTAGCTAGCATTGGTTTTCTTTGCGCTTATCTTGCTTGGGGTTTATAGAGATTGCTAAATCTTTGGCTTGATGTTTTTCAGAAATTTTGGAAAATCTCCAAATGACATCTCTTCAGATATTTATGCTTCTTAATTTCCTCTCTCCTTTCACTTTGAAACTTAAATAACACGCTTGTTGGATGTTTGCCCCATGTCCTCTAATGTCTCTTATACTCTTTTCTTTATTTTTCACTCTTTATTTTCTCCTTTCAGATCTTCGGTTTGTTTATTTTCAGCTGATCTCGCTTCCAGCTTACGAATCCTCTCTTTAGTTGGGTTTAATCTTCTGTTAAATCCATCTGTTGAATTTCTTTGTTGTTTAACTTTTAAGTTCTAGAATTTTCACTTGATTCCTTTTTAATGGATTGTGATTTTTGTGATGAAATTCAGTGTCTTTTATTTTCCTGAACAAAATATTCATCGTCATTCTAGAGCTTGTGTTTGATAATTCTGAAATCTGGATAAAGTGTGGGTCACTCTCTGCTGTATTTTTAAATTGGATTTTGGTCATTTGATTTCATTTCCTCCCATACCTAGTAGTTGTGGATTGGGTGGTGTGAAGAATTAAAAAACCTGTGGATATTTTTATCTGCCAGAGAGGATTTACTTCTACTTGTTAGACATAGAATACTGGCAAATCATCCTGATCTACTAGGAACTGAAATTCTTGGAGAGTATATGATCTCAACTGAAAGTCACCTGCATTTACTAGGGCCACTTTTTCTTGGGAAGTCTAATTTTTGTCTCCCTAGCACCATGATAAGTACCAAAATCTATCCTTAGTTTTTTGGCTGATTTGAAACTATTTTTTTCTTATTTCTCATCCTCTTGCCCTTTATATGCAGCTCAGACATAATTATAAAACTCAAGAAGAAGCTGGGTCCAGATTATTGAGCTCACTTCTTTCTGGGTTCCTTTTCCAGGATTTCAGACGTTCAGCTTCTAGCTGCTTTGGTAGCCCCATCTCTCAACTCAGTGAAACTTCCTTCAGCTCTAGAGCAGTCCTTTTTGTTTGAATTTTATGCAAAACTGCCAATGCCCCAGGGAGGAAATTAGCACCTCCATGGGCTTTTCTTTTCTCTGAATATCTTTTTAAATTCTTGCCGATATGCCTTAGAAAAGTTGTTTTTTGTTTTTGTTTTTTTTATCCAACTTTTATAGTTGTTTTTAGCAAAAGGATTGGTCTAATGCAAGTTCTTCTTTCATAGCCTGAAGTACAAGTATCTGTCATCTGATTTCACACTACCTCATGAATTAAATAGAGATGTGCAAAAGCTTTGTTATGTGTGTAAACTTTGAAATTTAAATCCCAGCTTGGCACTGACCAATATGTGGGAACTTGGACAAGCTTAACCTCTTTGACCTTTTATTCCTCTCCTTTTAATCAATATGTGAGAAAGGAAGTTGAAGAGACCTTTAACGATCAGTTAATTCCACTTATTTAAACTATTTCAGAGCATAGTAAAAGGAAAACTTCTGAATTCATGATATGAAATGGTATCATATTAATTCCTAAATCTGAGAAAAAAATGGCACTTAAAAATAATAGAGCAATCTCATTTATGAATATTAATGTAAAAAACATATTTAAAATCATTACAAACAGAATCCATCAATATTTTTTAAGAAGCGTATCATGATTAAGAAATGCTTATTCCAGAAATACAGAGATAGTGAATATCATGAATTCTACTAGAGCTAACAAGAATTCTAATAGAGCTAAGGAGAAAAAGAATCATGACAATCTCCCTAAATTCAGGAAAATTATTTGATAAAATACAACACACATTTTATCTTTTATTCAACAAATAAGCATTGAGTGTCTGCTCTCTTATATGATTGAGGATAGCACTGAGGATGCAAGAATGCAAAAGATACTGGTGCCATCCCAACTCACATTCCAGTGGAGGGAAATAGTAAATAAACAAGTAAAAGAACAAGCTTGAACACCCATTTATTTCAAAGACTCAGTAAAATGTGCATGGATTTCATTAATATGATGAACATACCTTGGGCCAAAAGCCAGCATTTTGTTTCCCTTAATAAAGAAACACTAACGGTTTTCTTCTTAAAGAAAGACCAGTATGCCCATGACACGCCAAGCTTTCTACAACACTTAATGTTAGACAGAGGAATTAGCTGAAGCAGTAAGACAAGAGAACGATATGAAAAAACCTTAGAATTGGAAGGAAAGAGATAAAATCATAGCTATTTGAAGATTACAGAAATATATAGAAGGAAACCCCAGAAGAATCAATGGAATAACCATTAGAAACAATAAGAAATCTGGTTGAGTGGCTAGGTAAAAATCCATATATAAAAATCAGTTGCACTCATACATAGAAGTAAAAAGCAGTTAGAAGATAAAATGAAAGAGGAATTATATTATAACAAAAGAGCTACAAAAGGAAAAATTCAAAATACATGCAGGAAAATTATAAAATACTCTTTGAAAATAAAAGTTGACTTCAATGAATGATGAGAAATGCCATGTTGTTAGATGAGAAGATACAACATAATGCAGATGTCAGCTTTCCTTAATTTATAAGTTTTATACAGTTGCAGTAAGGAAATAAGTCTTTTTCCGAGGTATACAAGTTGCTTATGAATTGTCCCTGTTCCAAAAACACTAGTTACTTGCAGGGATGTGGTGCTTGCCCCTGCAGCAGAGAGCTGAGGAACAGTGTGGGAAGGGCTGGCTTTGTTTTGTGCCCTGATGTGCCTTGCAGCTTACATAGCTCTCCTAACACTTAGCGCTCTCTATGCTCCCTCTTCTGAACCCTGACCTAGTGAGTACCCTTCAGGAACCAGCATTCTAGAAGTTCATTTGGTTAGCTGTGCTGTGCTGATGGGCTGCAAGCCTGTATAGCATTGGCCTTCCATTGGTTTCCAATTGGGCTTTTGACTCATCACAGAAGTGGCAGTCAGGGAATGTAGTTTGGGGCAGGGAGTGATGCACTTTCAAGTGCCGCCTCAGTTTCATCCCTCATATTACCTCTGCTTTCTGACCACGATGGATGCTAGACAGGAACAGTAATATTGTGAAAGACACATGCCATTTGCTACAGAAGTCCTGGTGCAGAATGGTCGTCTTTATCGTGATGGCAAGAAGTTGGCCCAAGTTCGTTAGGTATTTTATTTTCTCTATTTTGGTTGCTAGCATGGATTTTCAACTTCTTGATATTAGACTTTGTATCCTAAACTGGTTATTGATGATGAATTGTTGGCACTTTTTATTAGTTGTGAAACCACGGTGTATGTTTCCAGCCTTTCCCTCCTATTACTTCTCACTGGGCCTTTTCCTGCTTTGTGAACATACCCTTACTCTCCCCTTACCCTGCCTTTTCTTAAGCCTTTCTCTCTTCCTGGTGTACCCTCCCTCCCTTCCTCCCTCCTGTCTGAAAGCCTGCCCATTCTGCAGTGCTGTATCAAAGGCTCTTTTAAAAACCCCTTTCTTTATGTATCCACCTGAATACAAATATACTGGTATTTTTCAAGGTAAAACCACCCCTTTACTTCTCAGTAATTTGTGTTTGTTCTGTAGCCTCCTGTTCAACTATGAAATTTTTTTTTTTTTTTTAGCTATGAATGCTTTCAGTGTAGGAATTCTGTCTGTTTTGCTTATATAACTCCTCAAACTCCTCCTTATATTGCTTAAATTGACCTATGCAAGCAGGAAGATGGAATTGAATTAAAAAAAAAAAATACCCAAGGGCTTAATTTAGTCCAATGGCCTGGACTGGCTGTCCAAATTTTCTGTAAGATCCCATACTTTGGAAACAACAGAGTTGAGCACAGTCAGTCACTAGGTCTTGTCAGTGACCCCTCCAGAGCAATGGTGGTCTTCATTATGGCCCCACAAAACATAACCTACTGCAGGTTAGATAATTCCGGCTCCTTACTGCTTGTGTTATTCCCAAGCCCTACAGTACCTACAGTCTAGGTGGAAGAGGTGGGATCAGTATGCGTCTTCCTAACACTTGGCACCAGTCCAGACTCCACATAAGGAAGACCAAGAGAGTTGTCTCTGTTCATTAAAAACTGAATGATTGGGGCACCTGGGTGGCACCGTCATTGAAGTGTCCAACTCTTGATTTGGGCTCAGGTCATAATCTCAGTGTTGTGAGATCGAGTCCTGACTTAGGCTCCCTACCAGGCATGGAGCCTGCTTAAGATTCTCTTTCTCCTTTTCCTTCTGGCCCTCCCGCCCCCCAAAATTTGGATGATTAATAATGTTTTGATTAAGCCCCCTAAGCAATAAGTGTTTACCTTTACTGGTTTGTGTGTGTGTCTCTGTGTGTGTCTGTGCATGTGTGTTGGGAGTTTAGTAGACCCATCATTGCTGAATGTCATGTTCTTATGAAATTGTTCATCTTTTTTTCTGAATAAATGGTTAGCAGATGTGAGATATTTGCAATTGTCTGTACGTATAAATTATTCTTTAAATACACAAAGTCTTTCTTTTCTTGCAGGAGTCCAGAAGCTTTGAAGTCACAAGAAGAGAAGGTAGGGAAAAATACATTCATATCCATTTCATTCTCAGTGTTGACATTTTGAAAGTAGTTTGTTGAAGCTAACATGAACTTCATACTGTGGGCAGCCTGTTCTTTCAAATTTCCTTTTGCCTTTTCTGGGTGCTGACTATTAGGTACTTGCCTTGAAAGGATTGTAAGAATTGAAATCCCGGACTGCTTGAGAGAACTATGTCTTCTACTTTCGATTCTCCAAAATAGGGGTCTGGCGACCTGGCTTTTTCATGATCGTGTCCGTGGTCTGGAGAGAGGCCTTATTTTTGAGTGGAGTTTGAAGTAATTATCTGGTTTCATCCAGCAAAAACGGCATCAACAATAAAAGATGGTTTATGATTTGAAGTATTTCAATAACTGGGAGAAGATGCCACTGTGAAAAATATTTGTGATTAGATTTTTACAGCTTTCGCTAAACTGAAATAGAAATAACCAATTAAGGTCCCTTTTGCAATAATTTCATTATATTCATTTTCCAGCCAGTTCCTCTAGCACGTTTGTTTTTCGGTCTCTGAGGTAGGTATGCGTGGGTGGTGATTTCTGAAACCTTTCCTTAGAAATCGAAGTTTCCCTTACTCACTTTCAGCAATACCAACTGTCGAATAAGATGTATTTTCTTAAAAAAAAAAAAAAGATGTATTTTCTACGGTGTGGGGCATCTTTGGCAATCATCTCTTTATTGCAGGGCTAGGAGGAGGAAGTCGGGAGTCAAAGTGAGTTCTTCTGGGGTCTTTGGTTTCAGCCTTAATGACAGACTTCTCTGTAGTGGAAGAGTGGTGATCGAAAAGGTGTGAGCAAATTCCACATTGACCTCTAAATGTAATACATCCTTGGCGCCCAATTAGTTCTTCTTTTAAGCACCACAGTGAAAGACCTGGAATAGTCATATTATCAAATTATGTTTCTAGAGTTTAGAGAACTCAGCCTTGCATGCTGCCTGTATTGGTAAGCCAGTCCACCCTGTTGTTGGCCTCTGTCCCTGGGGCTTAAACCCTGTGTTCAAAGGTGCTGGGTAAGCTGGCTTTGGGGTAAACTTTGTGGCTTCCATTTCCATGTGCCATTGTCTCTGGTTTTGGGTTCAGCATCCCCTGAACTGCATCTGTAGGGTTAACTTGCATTGTGTCGATCTTAAAACCAAATGAAATGGGATGGATCTGGGTGGAGCCAGGAGGCCATATTTCTTGTTGATGACCATGTGAATTGGAAAGAAATAGCCTTAAGCACAAAAGTTGGCATGACATTTGGTTTTGAGTATTATTTAATTCATGTCAGTAGCCCCGAGTATGAATGTTTGGAATTAATTTGCATTATGGAATCACATAGAAACCTAACTATTCCAGAATCTTACCTTCCTTGCGTTAGCAAGCTTTCTAAATAGTAAGGCTGGGGTATGAGAGAATCATTTGTATTTTTGCTCAGAAGCCTTAAAAAGCTGGATTGGACCTCTGGCTCCAAATCCACTGAAAACTGACGCGGATGGAGGGGGTGAGCAAAGGCGTGGCCGAGTTGTGCTCTACTCCTCCATAACCTTCTCGTCTTTGGAAGTAACAGTTCTCACAACGGGCAGACTGGGAATGTATGCTTCAAGTGTGTACCGGCAAATTCATCCTGACATCACATAAACTTTTCCCCTCATATTGTGAGCTGACGTCTTTCTTGCTTGTTTCTGTCGAAGTTGAGTGTTGGAGGGTTCCTCGAATAGCTTAGTGCCTTAATGTCAGTGCATTGACGTGGCAGGAAGGCAAGGAGGAGGAGTGGGACCTCACAGGTTGGTTCCAAGTATTTTCCGGCCTGAGAATTCACTTGCTTGAATGGTGGGGTTGTTAATCTTCTCCAGAAGAGTATACAAGTGTAAAAATAATAGAAGTGCTCTAAATATCTCAATAAACAATTATTCCTTCAGACGAAAATAAGATGTTATTGTCTCTGAACAAACACTTAGGGTTATTTTGCAGTTGGAAAGGAAAGAGAAGCAAGTGAGTAACACTAATTTTTTTTCTGTCCAGTTTACCAGGCTCAGGAGACTTTGGAGAGGTCTGGAGGAGGTAGCCTCCGGGTCACACAATCCAAGGTGTCTGCCCCTTTTTTGTGTTCATACTACATCTGACTGAGGAGTATCTTCTCTGCCTCACGTTCAGTGGTACAAATGGATGACCAGCCACAAGTATATATACATGACTTTTGGAAAGTGTTGGTGAGAGGGACTTAAACTCGCAGTAGGAATGGAGCCCAGGACAAATCACAGTGGGCTTGGGGTTTGTGGGACTTCACTGTCACAGCCCTAGGAAAATACTACACTTGGCCAGTGCTGGACTCAGTATGGAGACAGTTGTTGAGAGTTTTACTGCAGAACCTCTTAGACCTTTAAAATGCTATGTGTGACTCTCAAAAGGGGGCGTAATATGCTGCATCTCCCAAATTTCACTTTTCATGACGTCTTAGTCTTATGTATTTGATTGTCTCGGGGCTGGCCTTCCATGCGATATCTTCTGCAAGTCCTGCTCCAGGAAATTCAGGCACAGGGAGTACCTCCTCACTGCCCTGGGTGAGCCTATGACTTGGTTCCAGTGACCTCCATGGGGTTTGCATGGACAGAATGGTGACGTGGTGATGATGAGAATGACTCCTCAGTTCTCAAGTTTCCAGAGAGTGTTGACCCTCGACAACCCGTGACAAGAGGAGAGTGCCTTCCACATGGGAGTTCTTCCTTCCTTCCTTCCCATGCTAATTTGTGGGAACAAGGACTCCCTGTGGACCAATGTCCTTTTCGTGCACTGAGCCTCTCCTGTGTATGTTCTTCTGCACGTTCATGCCCACTGCCAAGGCTAGAGACCTAAGAGGGACTCTTGGAAGAAAATGGTCTAGGGGCATTTGATGGCAAGTTAGATTAGGGCTAAGGGCTCTCAGGGGAACCTGGAGGGAGATATGTCGTACCAGTAAGTGTGGCAGGACTGCAGGACTGGTAGGATATCTTCTGGGAAGGGCACACGCCTGGCCCAGCCGCCAAGTCCTTCCTCCTTCAGTCTTGTCCTTGTGCCCTGGAGGCCACCTGTGTCACCTGCATAGGGAAGGAGAGATGCCTGCATCTTCATCTGCTTCCCATTGCACATATTTTTACATCTTCAGTTTAATTTCGACTTTTTCTAAGGCTTCAGCCAAAGGTGCCAACCTCACCTTTCTGAGACACTCCCGTGTCCACTCTGAGGGCTGGTGCTGGTTGTGACTGCCAGAATTCATCTGCTCAGATCAGTACTTTCCTTTAACTGAGCCCATCACATTGAATTACAGCTGTGAGAGAACACTTGAGTGAACTAAGAAAGCACTGGATAATTCAGCCCTTGTCAGCAATCTCCTTGGGACATGCGGTGAGCTAGAAACCATTCCAGATGCCTGCGATTGCCTTATGATTAGAGGCTGCGAGTTTTAGGGTGGGTGACCATGTCCTCTGGCATGATCCACCCTCCCAGGGAAGGCTCACTAACAGGTTCTAGACCAGACCAGCCTGGCCTGGCTTCAGGCAGGATGTGAAGGAGACTGGAGAGCAGGGATGCATGCCCCTGTTTTCCCAGGAAAGGAAAGAGGGAGTGACAGACCACCCCAGGTGGCTCTGACTCCTTAGCAATGCAAATCCCCTAAATAAACACGACCTGGCAGTCCCCACTGTGTGACTAGAGCCTCCCTTTCCAAAAACCTTTGGAATTAGTCCTTAATTGGCAGCTGCCTCTAATAGCCCCATTATAGTTCTCTGCATCTGGGTGAACTTGCGGTATCAAGAATTGCATTCTGTTTACCATTCATTCTGATTTTGTTTAGCAGATGTTTCCTGGATCTCTCAGTCGCCTGCATAATCTACCTTAGTATAATGTGAACTGGCTGACTCTTCCATCAAACAGATTAATACACTGGTAGCTTCCTTTGAGGTAACTTTTTCACTGGCTGCAGGTGCAGGGAATTTGGAAGGAAGCTGCCCACATTTGGCAGTGGCTGGGGGAGCAGGTCCTTTTCAAACCAAGACTGCCCTCCGGGCAAAGAGATGACGTTTCTGTCACCTTTCTACCTTCCCTCACAGGCAGGGGAGCTGGTTCTCTCCTACAGTCCCTGGGCCTCAAAAAGGTAAGAGTGACGTTGATCTCTTACTACTTCTAGTCCCAGAGAAACTGGCTCTTGCTGGGTAGCACTGCCATTTTTCAGCTGCTGGAAGTACACCGTACTCGCTTGCCCCAGCTGGAGTGGGAAGGGGGCGCCCAGCTGGCTGGTGTGCTCTGGTTGAGCCAGCGATCTGATACCCAGTTCTGAGCATCACCGATGGGCAAACAGTAGACTCCTACCTCTCTACTTACTCACAGGCTGACTTTGGGTTTGTTCCTCAATCTTGTTGGAAAAAAGGGGGCCTTGTAATACTATAGGCCATTATTCCCAACCCTGGATTATAGTCAGCAAGCCAGTGTGCCCTGGCTAAAGCCTGAAAGTCTCATGAAACTTGAGAATCCAGGTGTGGCTCTGGCTGCAAGTTCAGCTGCTCAAAGGCTTCTCCCTCCTTTTCCCTCTCTTGGCTTGTTGGCCTCTTCCATGCAGCCTTGCAGGAGGGCTACAAGCAGTCCCAGTGCAGTCCTGACTGCTCACCAACCCACAGGGTACAACCGTTACCCTCCAGAATAACACCAGAAATGTCCCAAGCGAGGACTCTGATTGGTCCAGCTTTCTACCAGGGCTCAAGCCCTAAACCAGTCACTGCGGCAGGGAGGGGATGGAACACTGCGATTGGCCAGGTGAGATCACATGGTCTCTTTGGATTTTGTAAAATCACCTTCACTCCAGTGCCAGGGATGGGGACCGATTTGGTCCTCAGAGGAAGGATGCTGAGCAGCAGGCGGTCATTGCCCCTCTTGGCCCCGTGGAGATGTGGTGGGGAGAGGGTGGCTGTAGAGAGCCCTCAGCAGTGACATCCATGCCTGGTGGGGAGGCTCTTCCCATCTTGCATGTGTAGATCTGGCCTTAGACCTAGAGTGAGGAATGTCTCAAGTCACTAAGCCCATCCCTCTGTCTCCAAGCAGACTTGTATGTGACCTTGCGTGTTGTGGCCTGATGACCGTGAAGAATTATCTGGAACTTTGCCCTTTCCCATCCTCTCCTCTATGTGGGTCTTGAACTTTTTTGCTTGAACTGTTTCATTTCACAAACAGAAGAACCAGACAGCTCTCTTCTTGGTGATGTCTTTAAGAACTTAAGGGCAACACACATAAAATTTCTCTCCTGAGGTTAAGATTCCCTGGGTGCTGGGGTCAGCATTGTCCTTGAACATCATAGTTACCAACCCTTCAGTTACTCCATCAGCATAAAGCTCAGGGACTGAAGACAAGGGCCTCTGCCAAGGCTCATGCATGGCATTAGCCAGAGGAGGCTCGGACTTGGGTCATCCCAAGCTTCTGTTTCCTGAGCTTCCCCGAGATAATTCTTAGTGCCTGGGCCTAGAGAGATGAGCGGTGGGCTGAGATGGCCTGAGCGAGCCTGAGTTCTCATTCCTTTCCCTGCATATGACCTTCCTTGATCAAAGGTCCTCTAGGCTCTGAGCAGTGGCTTTTCCCTCCTAGCCTCTGGGCCGTTTCAACTGTCCCCCGTGATGTGCAAGCAGTAGGACCTTGCTGGCTGCAGCTCAGGGCTGATGATGGCAGCTGCCCGTGCTGCTGTTAGAACTGCACTGTGTGAGTCCTCGTCCAGGGCCTCAGTCTCACAGGACATAGCATGGGCAGTTATAGCCTGTGCTCGAGGGACAGCTCTTGTGCTGCTGTATGGGGTGGGCCCTGGGAGAGCAGAGAGCGAGGCCTTTCTCTCTGGCCTCCCATGCCCCTTCTACACAGCAAGTCCTGAAGAAGCGTTAGACACCTGCTGTATCCCAGGGCTGACCTGGCTGGGTATGACATCTCCACTTCTCATAAGGCAAAATAACAGGTATAGGGGCTGCCCGCTTGTTTGCCTCTGGGTCCCATAGTTTTGGGACCCCTTATCCATTCTGCTGTACTTCTCACCAGCACCCCTGGAAGGCTCACTCTCCTTAATGAATGTCCTCAGAGAGTTGCTGTGCTCTTTCTGGGGCCTTGTGGGTCCCTCTGGTAGTGGTACTGACAAGCTGCTGGTGCAGGTGAGCTAGATCTCCACGGTTGGGATGGCAAACTGTAGGGCCTTGGTAGGTCTAGGCAGGGCAGGGAACCCCTATGCACTGTGCTATGCTTGTCACACAGCCTCCTCGGGGTTGTGACTGCACACTTGGAGTAAGGTCCCTATCTGGAACTTGTAGGGGAAGAGTTGGGTAGTCTAAGAAGTCATAACACCCAAAGGGTGCGGACCAGGGTCAATGTATAGAGCCAATGAGGTGAGTCCTTCACAAGACAGCCCTGCCTGACAGCAGGCTGAGCTGGCCCACCACGGGCGAAAGAGGGGATGATGGCACTCCTGTGAGACCTGCCAAGGCCTGTCCCTGCTCTGGAGGCTCCCCTCTTATCTCTGGGGCCCCATAGTGAAGGTAGACACTGGCATCTTCGGTCCTTGGCCGGGCCACGAGCCAAAAGGAGTCTGCTTTTCAGGAAGCCTTGAAATTGTCTTCTCCATATAAACACTGAAGCTCTTTTCAAACTCGCTAAGCCATTTGCCCTCACAATATTCATGTGCCATTGGCAAGCCTCTGGGGTTAATTATCTGTGACTTAAAAGGCATTTGTTTCTGTCTCTTTTGTCTCATTGCTGCTGAGTAGTCTTTCTTTATTAGGAAACGAGGTACAGGGTCCAACTGACCATTATGTTCTAATTCTCTTCTTGTCATGAGAATTAATTCATCTTTTTAAAACTGTTTAAAAAAAAAGAAAAAGAAAAAGAAAAACCCTGCCTTCCTATTTTCAGATACTGTTGTTCTCTTAACAAATGCTTAATCTCTCCACTTCAGTGGGAACAGAGCCAAAACGAGAAATAATCTGCAAGGTGAGACATCTTATCAAAATGAATGAAGCCTGCCGGTGCTTTCTTCTGGTCCCACTCGCTTTGGGGAGCTCCCTGCTGCCCAGCTGTGGGTCTCTTGGGCCCCTGGGGCTATGGTGAGGCCTTCATGTGCATCCTCTGGTGAAAGTGCTGTGCTTGGTGAATGAGTCACAGCGCCTGGTGGGGTGGGTTGGGGGCTGGGGGAGCAGGTCGGGAGATCTTGTTCATGGTAGCCCACCCTGTGGTTCTCTGCTCACTCTGTCACTCACCCTTCCTGGCCAAGGCTGCCACTGGATTCCAAGAAATGCTTCAGGGTCTGTGTGTAGAAATTTTTTTTTGCAAAATATTGACTGTTGCATGAGGGAAGATTATTAGCTTGCATTGTGCTCTCTAGGAAGTCAGAGAACATGTGCCACAGAAATGAGATGGCTCTGAGCAGCCTCTGGTTCCATGGGAGCCAGAGAGTGACACGCAGCCTTGGAGGGCACAGGAACAGTCCACAGAGGGAGGGTCTGAGTGCGGTCAGCATGGTGGAATGGCGCCTGCTGCTGTTCACTGGGTGTGTAGTCCATCTGTCCTAGTCTCTGGAAGTCCCTGGGGAGTTCTCAGCCCCTCGGCTGCCGTGTCACCCCTACAGTGTTTCTGAAACAACGTCTGAGAGGCTCATTTGATTGTTACTACTCCCCAAGGAGAAATAGCTCCTGTGGAAAGTCAGTTCCATTCTTAGAGTTTCTCGAGGGTTTATTGGATGCTAATGGAAGTTTCCGTGGGTTTATTGGAGTTTACTGGGTGTGAGGTGAGGACAGGGTGTGGTCCCTGCCCTTACAGAGCACGCACGTCAGTGAGTGTGTCAGCTGAGGAGATGGGCGAGCATCCTTCAGAGAGAGAGGCCTCCTGGGTGTGCTGGGCCCCTGGCCACACATCTCACAGGTGGGCTGACACCTGAGTGTGAAAGTACGTGGTGTAGACCATTATGGCAGCCCCGGAGAACAACTCACTGAATGTTTTAGTGGAGGTGAAATCTGAGGGTCTTTTCTCCAAAGCATGGTTATATTGACAAAGGGTCTCCTTTTGACCCTTAATGGTGTACCCTGTCACTGGGGACATGAGGTTGCAGAGAGCAAAACTCAACCCAGCCAGCTCCAACAAAAACAGGACTCTGGCTTCTTGGCTCAAGCAACCAGATAGTCAGGAAGAGGGTGAAGGGATGAGAGTGTTGGCTGCAGGCACGCTTGGTATAGGGCACAAGGACCTGGTTTCTCTCTTCACCCTCTTCTAGTTGATTCCCCCACATGGTAAGTCCATTCTCCCCATGTCTGACTCCACATCCTATGGAAAAGAGAGAACCTCTGAGCTGGTATTTCCCGCAGCCGTGCGAGGACCCCCTTGGGTAGCATGTGCCACCATCCAAATCCATGATGAGCCAGCTGGGCTGCTTCATGTTCCTGGGCTCTGCACAGGCCAGGCCAAGCCCCCACAGTCAAGGTGGTGTGAGAGAGAGTGGGGGTAAGTGGATCCCCAGAGGACAAGTGGGGCTCTGGCCATTAGGGACATGGATGCAGGAGGGAAGCAGGGTCCACTCTGTGTATTAGCATTTACTCAGTGATTACGCATCTGAGCGTCTACCCCAATATCTACTCCCGAGGGATTTGGAGTGCCTCGCAGGTGAGATGAGCTTAGCCAGCATTCACCAGCCTTTCTGGGGAAGGCATCTTTCTTGTCTTCTGGAGAAGGAGAGAGATGACCCTGCTGGCCTAAGGTCGCAGGAGCTTGTGAGGGGGTGTGCATTTGCACCCAGACTCCCCATGACAGGGCACGTTTGCCTTCTTTGTTTTTTAGCTTCAGCTCCCTCCATCGAGGGCCCAGACTGTGGGAGTGTTCCCGTTCCTTCAGACCTCCACCGTACCCCCCGTTCAGCTTCTCCCCTGAAGATGACTTCAGTGCTTGCCCCCGTGAGGCTTCTCACAAGCTTTATTTTCCATTTTTCATTGGAGATCCTGTTCTTTATTGGGAAGGCGGTGGTAGTGGTGGAGTGCACTCACTATGCTAGCTCCTTGTGATGGCATCATGGCAGGGTGGGGGCCATGGACAGAGATAGGGGAGCCTAGGCTTCATGTACAACCAGACCTCTCATTCAAGAGTCACCTTTTACTGAGGCTTCTCGGTTGTCCATACATTAATTTAGGGTCAAAGCCTTACTTCACTGCTCTCATATAAATTCCCCAGATTGGAAGAGTTCTTAATGGACACCTTTTCACTTCCAGTCTTTCCCTTAATTCTCACAAGCACCCTCTGACATTGGCATTGCAGTCGTATTTTGTAAATAGAAAAAGATGGGGGAATCCTTTGAACTTGCTAGAAAATTGACCAAAAAATTTGAATAGGCTCAACTGAGGTCTGTCAGGAAAGCACATTCTCCCTGGAAATGCAGCATTGTTTATCCAGTGGTGATTGAAATGTTTATATTCACAAATGTGGAGTCGTCATTCTGCAGTTGAAATGCCTGCGGGTTCCCGGTGGCCAGACCCCATGTGTCTTCTGATGCTGGGGAGAAACAGGGACCTCCATGTTCAGAAGAGATAGGCCGTAAAGAAAAAAAAAAAGAAAAAAAAAAAGGTCTAGAAAATGAGTTGTCAGAGTAAAAATACATTTCAATCTGTTTGTTTTTCTAATTTTAGCAGTTATTTGCTCTCTCTTTTTTTTTTTTTTTTTTTGCTGGAAGTAGCATTCCAATCCAGCTGCTTGGCTGCTGCATTTGAATTTTTATTTATGTGAGTCGCTGCGTATTTGGACACAAGATTGGCTAAGAGGGGACATTTGTCTGATAGGGTCAAATCTAATCTCATGCTTAGAAACTTCAGGTGAAAATAAAATGAGGTGAGTTTTTTTTTAAGTGCGGTTGTGTAAAGCTGTGCTAGCAACTCCCTTCCCCCTGTATACAGAATTTAGAATAAGAATATTTTCTACTTAGATAGTTTTAGTCAGCTGCTTTTTGCTCTCAAAGAGCTTTGTCATATGTCATCTCGTGTCCTCATTCATGAAAACCTTTGTGTTAGATAGAAGGAGGATATCAGCATGGGTGTCTGACAGATGAGGAAACTGATCCTTAGAGGTGGCCAGAGGTGTGTGCCCTGTCCCAGAGCCCATCTGGACAGGGCTGAGGATGACCACCCTCAATTAGAGTCCCTGCCTCCCACCACGCTTCCTCTTTCTATGTGAGTTTATGGCAGGAGTTGTCAAATTGAAACCCAGTGCAGAAGTACAGAGTTCTTGGTCCTGTTTTGGTTCTTTTAAAAATAAATTATAAAGACAAATTTTCTTTATAAAGACATCCATCAATGTAATGATCCCATATCGTGGGGATTCAGAATATTCAAAACGTATGTGGGGGAAATGGTAAAAGTTAATCATTTCCACAGGAGCTGTCTGTGGTGAGGTTTAATTATCACTTGACATGTTTCATGGTTTAAAATGATGACAGTTTAAAATAGAGCCAGAGAAAGCCAGAAAATGCGTTCATTACCTTGAGTCAGGGACTGTATTAGAGTAAGCCCCAAATGCAGATGTCCCCCAGACAGACACGTCTGCAGTGTTTTCTCTCAGCTACAGAACTCCCAGGAATTGAAATGTAGACACAGCATGGAGATTCCTTAAAAAAATTAAAAACAGAGCTACCCTATGACCCTGCAATTGCACTACTGGGTATTTACCCCAAAGATACAGATGTAGTGAAAAGAAGGGCCATATGTACCCCCAAAGTTCATTGTAGCAATGGCCACAATCGCCAAACTGTGGAAAGAGCCAAGGTGCCCTTCAACAGATAACGGATAAAGAAGATGTGGTCCATGTATACAATGGAATACTATGCCTCCATCAGAAAGGATGGATATCCAACTTTTGTAGCAACATGAACTGGATTGGAAGAGATGATGCTGAGTGAAATAAGCCAAGTAGAGAAAGTTAAGTATCACATGGTTTCACTTACTTGTGGAGCATAGGAGTAACATGGAGGACAGTAGAAGGAAAAGAAATGGGAAGTGGGGTAAATCGGGGAGAGAAACAAAACACGAGAGACTTTGAATTCAGAAACAAACTGAGGGACTTGGAGGGAGGGGGTGGGGGATGGGAGATTGGGTGGTGGGTACTGAGGGCACGAGCTACATGGAGCACTGGGTATGGAGCATAAACAGTGAATCTTGGAACACTGAAAAAATAAACTAGAACTAGAAAAAAAAAATCAGACTGAGAACTCTGTCCTGACTGTGATGTCACCACCCGGAGGGAGCTTGGGTGAAAGCTAGCAGCGTGGTTGGGTCCTCACACCCCATTCCAGATGCTTACCTCCTCGACGCTCTCCAGCATCTCAACCTCTCACGGCCTTCTGCAGCACTGCTGATGAACAGGATAATTCGTGGTGAAGCGGGCTCTACCATACTTCAAGGGATACGAGTCTCTTAGGGCATTGCCTGCCTTCCTAGGAAAGAAAGCTGAGAAGTCCCTCCCAGTTGCGACTGTGCTTGGGCTGGTTGTTTAGTAACTCAGCACCGATTGCCCATTGTTTAGGAAACAATTATTTCTTTCCCATGAGATTTTGGAAGAGGAGCTGTCCAAGAGCAGACCCGTCTGTGCAGATTTCAAATATCAGTTTGGAGAGTCCGGGAGAGGGAGCAGATGAAGCCATCTCAGAAATGTACATACTGTAGGACGTCTGTTAACTCCATGCTTCTGCACAGCTGACCTGCAGATCCATTAGGATGCCAGTGTCACGGATCAGAGACCGTCTCGATAGAGTGAGAGCCGTGCTGCCGCTGGTTGAGCCCCAGTGTGATGATCTGGGAGCTCTCTGGGTGTGCCTAGCGCTCCGGCCTGGGCATCGCCCCATCCCTGCCCCTCATTCTCTGGTTTCCAGGCCCAGGTGTCCAGCCGGCCTTCATGGCTGTGCCCCTACCACTGAGAAGCCTGTCTGAACAATCTGCCTGGCGGTGGTTGTGCCCTCTTTGTACAGTCTGGCTTGCTTCTTGGCACTGCTGTTCATGGGATCATCCTAGAGACCCACCTGCAGATCTGAAAGGTCCCTGTGGGATTACTCATTTTCACAGCTGAAGACACAGGCTTGAGCAAGTGAAGTGCTGGTCTGAAGCCCCATGGCAAGTGGGTAGCAGAGGTGGGGTGCAAGGACCAAGTAGGGTTCATAAACCTTCTGGCTCTCCACGGCTGTATTTCTTTGGTACCTTCCCTTTCACCCCAACCTTGTTGCCATGTTTTCCCTTCTCTCGAGGGAGGCACAGTGTCTTGCATCGCCCTGGGTGCTCAGCCAGCATTTCCTAGTGGTGGGTATCCCAGCTGAGTTTTCTAGTTAAATTCCTTGTTTGTTTAAAGTACTTCTCCATATGTTTCCCTATTGGGGGGGAAGGGTGATCAATGCCGTCATTAAAGCCCCACCATAAACTTTGCTGAGTTAACTTGTTTCAACACACTCTGTCGTCCAGGGTGGCCAGCTGGTGTTATCTTCTACTTTTTGGAGGAAGAATCATGTGCTTTTGAAGAATCTGGGTGCGAGGTGGGAGGGCTGCTTCAGCTAGTGGGCAGCCCTTATAGTTGCCCTCATTGTAATGAAATATTTAGAGTCTTCTGTGTGTCACTGGTGTGACCTCTGTAGGACCCCAGCCCCAGGATTCTCAGCTATAAGGCAGATCTCTAAGGTCTCTAAACAGTCTGCTCTTAAAGAGCTTGGGAAGAGCAGGTGCCCCTGTGGCTGTTTGTGATGGGAGTGGGAACAGTGGGAGGAACTGGTGGAGATGGACATGCCGGTTACTGGGAAGCTGTGGCCATGCCTCTGAACAGAGTTGGGTGCTTGTCGGGAGTTACGGGCACGGAGGGGCTCTCCCTGTCCCACACCCTTGTGTTGTTTAGAGGGAGAGTATGTTTTGTGGGTCAGGGGATGCGGTGGCAGAGACTACATCGTCACTGCGGTTGGAGGGCAGGGAACGGCAGGAGCAGGAGACTGTGCCCATAGGCACCTCACCCAACACCCTGTGAATGCTGGCAGCTCTGGGGCTCTGTTCCGGTGTTCAAGGGGCTTGGAAGGACTTTGGCCCACACCTGCCTCTGTTACCTACAGGCTTATGCTTGAACCTAGCATTACTGATTCAAATCCCTTTTCCTCATGAGCATCCTCCAAGGTCGTTTTGGATCCTGAAGGCATCACAGAACTTCCACCGAACCACTTCAGTACCCTATCTGGGGAACTCACAAAGCCGGTCAGCCCTTTTGTAGGGATTCTTCTAAGATCCCCGAGGCCAGTGTCCCTTCTGTATTGGTTTTGTATGACAAGTCTCAAGATGGCGGTCCACGGACAAGATTCAGCCCATAGTCATGTTTTGTTTGACTTACATAATGTGGCCTTCATGGTTTTTTTTTTTTCATTTTTCTATTTTAAGTTGAATAATTGACCAATATTTAAAATGAAGGACATTGTACATATAGATCCAAATAGATTACTTTGGAAAGTGAAATGCTTTAGTCACACTGGGCCCACAGGACTTCATGGCAATAGCAGCGACGAGAGTAAGCATCCACGTCCTTAAGGAGTGTGCGTGTTCTCCTATTTGCCACAGTCTACACTACTCCCTAGTGCCTCCTTGCTGCTGAGACTGTCAGATGCAGTTTTGAAAAATAAATAGGAACAAGGTGGAATCCCAGAAGTATCATGCTCATTAAATTATCTACTGGCCTTTGTAGGCATTTGAGTTTTCTGCCCGTTTTATACTCAGATTTCTTATTAATCACAGCACAGTAGAGCTAGATGTCAGCAGGTGGGAAAGGGGTCAAAGATAGAAAGGGATTTAGTGTAAAGGCTGAAGTAATCCTTTATACTCAGCCCTCCTTGAGAACTCTAGATGTGGGACCTTGGTTTAGGCAGTTAAGTGTTCATGAAACTATCTACTTTGCTGATGTAGTTATGCCTTGATCTGTACAGACTCACTTTAGGCTCTAAGTTTGCAAGTAAGTTTCCAGCTTGGTAATTAATATTTGTGCCTCTTTATGTAAGTTATGTCTTTAAAGTGGATCAGTTGCTTTAAGTATTTAAAAGACATTCCACATATATTATAAAGTAATTACTTTCCAAAGATATTTGCTACTGATGTTTGTTACATCTAGATACACATTTACAGTATTCACTAGACCAGAATAAGTTCTGATTTATGTATTTTGGTCCGCTGAGCTAAAAAAAAAAAAAAGAAAAAGACATTTTTCAAGTATTTTTTTAATCAGTGTATTTATTCCAAAGATTGTCTTGGCTCCTGCAGAATCAGCCATATACTATTAGAAAAATACTAATCATACTGTGTTCTCTCAGCTGGTTTAGAATTTAATGAGAAATGACATCTCAGCCTGAGAGTGAGCATGTCTGACTTTTACTCTGGCCTCCAAAGTGTCCTAGAATCTGCAGGAGCTTATTAACTCTCTCTGTGTCATGTTCTTAATGTGCAAAATTTAGATGATATACAGTTACTGCCCTTGTGTAGGGAGAATTACTGCTCATTAAATAGCAAGTATTGTTTTAGTAAAATAGTCTTAATTGTTAGCTTTGTACATTTTCTGCTTTATTATTTTTATTATTTTTTTGCCTCTGTAATTGGTAGTTATCGGGTTCTCATTATTTCTTTATTAGTCATTTCATAAAAACTATCTTGTGGTTTATCCTCCCTCCCACACTTGCTTTTGCCCACATGTCATCAGCAGGGGCAAGAGGTAGGCCCACGTAGCTGGCCTCTAATGGAGCAGGCGAGCTCCTTGCAAGCAGCTCCTTGGGGCTTGCCCCCTGGTCTTCAGGAGCCGTGATGCCCAATTTGTTGGCTGCTATGCTGTGATAGGGCTGTGTGACACCTGGGAGACTTACTAGAAAAACATCATTAGTAACAGTGAGAGGGCAGGACCCACAGGGTCTGCGTGGGGATGGTGAACTCCCTCCTCGTGGGAGAGAATGAGATGTGCCCTTCCGGGGTGGGACAGGCATCATAAGGGTGCATTGACCACATAACGTGGAGAACTATAGAAAAGGGCAAGAAAAATCCTCATTATATCATGCAAAGAATCCCACAGTCCATTCTACTCTTGGTTGGCTGTTGTAGAATGTTGCCTGCTGCCATTATCTGGGGACCTGACCCTACTTGCTTTCCTCATATACTGTCACAATAGCTCTTCTTGAGCTCTCTAATCTCTCTGTGGTTTTGCAAATTGATGTAGCTACACCTTGTTAAAGTGTGATCTAACCTTAATGAGCCGTGTTAGTCTGGGCACACTGCTGAACTTCTGTGCCTAGGTTTTCTTACCTCTAAAATGGTAGTAACCATACTATCCTGAATGGCAGTTGTATAGATTAAATATATTAAAAGAAAGGAAAAAAAAAAAAAAAAGGCTAGCAGGGCATTGGCTAACCTTGCGAGCAGATGCTGTGTTACCATCATTGTTAGCTATGATTCAGCCACATTGGGGCTGGGGTTGGCTGCAGCTGTGTGTTCTCAGTGGGTTTGTAGTACCGAGAAGTAGGAAATGTTCAGTGAATGTTTGCTGAAATGAATTGGGTTAGAAAGCCTTAGATTTGGTGGACCAAGTTATTTTCTTTCATCAAAACTAAGTAATTAGATTTACCTACTTCTTTGGGAAGAGTGGGCAATAATAAGGTGAAGACTAGAGAACAGTTTGTGCGGGCTTTTGTTTCTGGCTGTGTGGGAGACCAGTTACCTTAGCTGACTCTCTCACCTAAAATCATTTAAAATGATGGACAAAACATTGAAATGATCTTTGACCTCAGTGAGAAGGCAGGAAAGTAAAGATTTCCTAAGAATCTGGATATTCAGTGAAAGTTGAAAGGACTTTGAAGTTGCCTTTTGCTTTGAACGTATTTTCCCAGTGCAGGTGACCTTGAATTTGATTCTTAGGACCTCAAGAGATATGGGGGACAGGAACCAACCCCAGGACATATCGTTTTGTTAGGAAACCTCCTCCACCAACTGAGATTCCCCCCAGAAGCTACCTCCCTAATGTAAGCATGGGATAGAAGTGTGTCCTGTCTCCCCTCAGGGATGAGTGAAGAAAATTGCCTCTCTTGAACCTTGGTGCCGGGGAGAGGGCCAAAATGTCCTTTGAGAACTAGAATCATGAACTGGGTTTTCAGCTAAATTCGTAAGCAGGCTGGCTGAGAAAACCTCAAACCAAGAATTTAGGGGTTTTTGTTTTTTCCTTTCTTTTACTTGTTTTTGAGGTTTTATCAGTGCAGGACTCAATCCCAGGACCTTGGGATCATGACCTGACCTGAAGTCAGATGTCTAATCGACTGAACCACCCAGGCACCCCAGGAATTCAGTTTAAAGCAGTCCTGGCTGGTAGCACTTTGAAACAAATAGTAAAGCCAATACAAATCCTGTCCAGAAGAATCCGTCCTCAACATAAGTCTTAAATTATTTTGACAGGTTACCATCCACAGAACATGAGCTCACAGTCAAAAATAAAAAGTACCTAACAATATTAAAGGGATACCAAAGTGAAACCAGTAGAAGCAGAACCTCAGATACTGGTATTAATAGATACAGAATAAAAAAATGTATATTATAACATCTAAAAAAGGGAGCTGAAAATATGAACAAAAAGTAAGACTGTAACAAATGACCTTCATAATGTGGAAAATAACCAAGTGTCATTTCTTAGGAATAAGAGTTGTAATCAGAATTGTCAAAATCAGTGGATGGATTTAAGAGCAAATGAGATGTCACTGAAAAGAGCTAGAAGGAGGGATATAGAAGCCAGAGTGCACATAGCACAGGACAGTACCCCGTCCCTCTAGTGCACAAAGAAAGTTTGAGAAGATTGCCACATGTTAAACCATACAGCAGTTCTTACAAAGCTATTGCCCTTGATGCAGTTAAGTAAAAAGTTTTATGAAGGGGACCAAAAACACTCTCCTATGTTTGAAGATTAAATACTTGTCTATATAATATATGAATAGAAGGGGGAAAATGGGAGAATCTAACTGAACAATAACAAACAGTACATATTAAAATTTGTGGGAGGCAGCTGGAGTGGAAATTAGAGGGAAATCCATCATCTTAAGTATTTCCATTAAAATGAAAGAAAGGGCCCAAAGTTAATGAATTAAATCTACAACTCACAAAGGTAGGTAAAGAATAGTAGAGTAAACCAAAACAAAAGAGAAGAAAGTAAATAATGGAGGACAGCTGTAAAAAAGAAATTGGTGAAGTTGAAACAAGAAACACCACAGAAAAGATGAACGATGTTCATTCTTTGAAAGGGCTAATAAAACTGACAAAACTCTGTAAGACAATAAAGCTGGAGAGAGGAAGGCAGGGAGGAGAGAGAATAAAGCAAGATATGAAAAATAAAAAGATAATCACTGAAACTACAGACATTAAAACAATAACAGAATCCTTTTTGCCAACAGAGTTGAAAGCTCTAATGGTCCAATTAAAAAAAAAAGTAAAATAAAACTTGTGAGAACTTAAGTAGAAATTAAAAACCCAACTAGCCTTATAGTCATTAAAGAAATAGAATCAGGGGCACCTGGATGGCTCAGTTGGTTGGGCAACTACCTTCAGCTCAGGTTATGGTCCCGGAGACCCGAGATCGAGCCCATCGGGCTCCCCGCTCCACAGGAAGCCTGCTTCTCCCTCTCTCATTCCCCCTGCTTGTGTTTCCTCTCTAGCTGTGTTTCTCTCTGTCAAATAAATAAAAAATCTTAAAAAAAAAAAGAAATAGAATCAGACTTTTAACTAGAATTATTCCCACAATGATGATACCAGATCCATATATCCATGGGTACTAACATTCAAGCACCAAGAATTTCAATCCCCCATGAACTGTTCCAGGTTGGAGAAAAAGGGGATATGTATGCAGGCTAGAATACACTTGACACCCCAATGTTGGCAAGAAAGGTGTGAAAGAAGGTAGGTTTTAAACATAGTTGTGCAAACCTAAGGAAAATAACAAACTGAGTTTAGTCATGTATTCATAAAAAAGAATGAACCACAGTAATTTGGGATTATCCCAAAATTAGAAATGTGATTGCCAGTAGAAATGGTCTGATGTCTTCCATGACAGCAGTGATTTTAAGTAGAAAAATCTTATGTGATTGTATGCCTAGATGTAGGGAAAACATTTGAAAAATCTAATACTCCTTATTTCAAAAAATTATTAAAAAATGAGGACTAGTATATAGGGGAACTAATTTAATTTAACCAAACATAATTTAAAAAACACAATAGCAGACCCATGAATCAGTATATTGAATATAATGATAACTCCCTTAGGAAAGGAGTTTACATATATGGAACAAGGAATATCTGGGATATACCGTTCCTTGTTGGACTGGAGTTGGAAGTATTAGTAAGAACTCAAAGTGTACGTGTGTATTTGTAACATTTCCTAGAGATGGGCCAGAAGCCCAAGACTCGCACAGCACCGAGAACTTTTAAAAGGAACCAAGACTTCTTGGTGAAAATGGCTAATTCCACTCCTGGAGCAGAAAAAGTACACAGTAAATCTGGAACATTATTTTGTTCCAAAAAGTAAGGCAGTGCTCAATCATGGTGACTTGTCAAAGGATGTAGTAGCCAGCTTGAAAGGACTCCAAGTAGCCACATCTGGGCAATTTGAGTTTAAAAAAGGAAAACAAGAAGATAATAATGGATTTGTGGCAGATTGTATTTTCCAAAGACAGCCACAGTGGTGTTTCCCATCGTGCATGTTCTTACAATGTGCCTTGATCTCTGTTCTTGTTGAGAGGTGGAGTTGCTGTTCCTTCTCCCTGAATCTGAGCAGTTGGTGGGTCTGGAAGTGACTGCCAAGGCCAGGTCCTAAAGGCAGGCTATCTTCTACCTCGCTGACTAGAGCGCTCGTGCTGGACCTCTGAGCTACCACATCAACTGTCTACATGTCTTGAGGTCCCTGTGCTGTAAGGAAACCCAAACTAGTCCATGTGGAGGGACCTATGAACAAAGAAAAATGCTGCACATTCTCCCACCTGCTTCAGCTCCACCGCCCCCCCATTGCAGCTTCAGCCACTATCTGATTACAACTACCTTCCAGCCCCTGAGTGAAAACCACCCAGCTGCTCCCTTCCCAAATTTCTGACCTAGAGAAATACTGAGCAGTAATAAAAGGCTTGTTGTTAGAAGTCACTATGTTTTGTTGTAGTTTGTTGCATAGCAATAATCACAACAGATTTGGGGACCCGGATATGGAATGGTTCATAACCAAAAATCCAAGCATATAACATTGGGTTTGGAGAGGTAAGAGGGAGCAAAAAGGGCCTTGAAGAGATTGCTGGTGAAAGCTTGGAGAGTCTCTACGAGTGTTAGCCGAAACCTCAAGGACCTTGAGGAGGCTCTCAGTGAGAGCTTGAAGACAGAAAAGGAAAATATTACGAAGAGTTGGGTGGAAGAGGACCCTTGATTAGCACAGTGTATAGTTTGGTAATGTTGTGACCTGTCACAATAAAATAATGGGAAATAGGGACGCCTGGGTGGCTCAGTTGGTTAAGCGACTGCCTTCGGCTCAGGTCATGATCTCGGGGCCCCGGGATCGAGTCCCACGTTGGGCTCCCTGCTTGGCGGGAAGCCTGCTTCTCCCTCTCTCACTCCCCCTGCTTGTGTTCCCTCTCTGGCTGTGTTTCTCTCTGTCAAATAAATAAAATCTTAAAAAAATAAAATAAAATAATGGGAAATAGACCAAATGAACTCAGTGATCCAATTCTACAGATGATCAGATGGAATACTGAAAGTACCGCCTGGCTGTTTCTTGTCTTTGATGAAACATGAGAAGAGAGAGGGTAGCAACAGAGCAGGCTGTTAAATATAAAGGAGTCAGGACTTACCGCCTTTGAAAATAAAATTGTTACTCATTTGTAGCCTCTCAAAAATGGCAAAAAGTGGTCACATTAAGAAACTATTCAGGGCAAAGATCAAATCCAGGGAGGGACCTGTAAGATATATATATATATATATATCACTTCTTCTTTAGCCATTCATCTGTTGATGGACATCTTGGCTCTTTCCATAGTTTGCTGCTATAAACATTGGGATGCATGTGCCCCTTCGGATCACCACATTTGTATCTTTAGGGGAAATATCCAGTAATGTGATTGCTGGGTCATAGGGTAGCTCTATTTTTAACTTTTTGAGGATTCTCCATACTGTTTTCCAGAGTGGCTGCACCAGCTTGCATTCCCACCAACAGTGTAGGAGGGTTATGGGAGAAGATATTTGCAAATGACATATCAGATAAAGGGCTGGTATCCAAAATATGTAAAGAACTTATCAAACTCAACACCCGAAGAACAAAAATCCAATTAAGAAGTGGGTAGAAGACATGTAAGATTCTTTTTTAAAACTTCAGAAAAGTTTAAAGTATTATAGGCCTTCCCTCTCAGGAGAAAAGGAAAAAGGTCTTCTAAAGCTCTTAGGGGCATGCCTTTCTGTTGAGCAATAGGACTTGCTCTATCTTAAGAGGATTGCCCCATAACAGCCCCTCAGGGGGCCCAAGATCCAGTAAGGTTTATCTTGAAGAGGTTTGTGGGTTTGGCTTTGACTTGAAAGAGTATGTGTTTCTCAGGCTTCTGGACATCAGCAGAGCCAAATGAGTATGTTTATATTGAAGGAGATCTATTTTAAGAAATCAAATCACATGATTAGGGAATCTAGCAATTCCAAACTTTGAGTAAGTACACTGATTTGCTGGAGACACAGGAAGGAGTTGAAGTTTGAGTTTGTTCACAGAATACCTTCTTGCTTGGGGAGATCAGTTTTTGTCCTAGTCTGACCTTCAACTGATTGGACAAGGCCCACCTGCATGTTACAAAGTACTCTGCTTTCCTCCATGTCCACCAATTTAAATGTTAATCTCATTCAGAAAACACCTTTACAGATACATCTAGTAGAGTGTGTGACTAAATACCTGGTCGCTGTAGCCCAGCCAAGTTGATACACATACAATTAATCATCATATAGTATACTATAAATACTATAAATGGGTACATTAAAAAACCCATAAGTGGGGGCACCTACGTGGCTTAGTCATTAAACATCTTTCTTTGACTCAGGTCATGATCCCAGAGTCCTAGGCTCAAGTCCTGCATCAGGCTCCCTGCTCAGCGGGAAGCCTGCCTCTGTCTCCTACTCCCCCTACTTGTGTTCCCTCTCTTGCTGTCTATCTTTCTCTCTCTCTCTGTCAAATAAATAAAATATTAAAAAAAAAACAAATGTTTTTCTATTTTTTTAAAAAAAGAATTATTCAAGTTTGGAATAAAAGGGACAGAGACAGTACAAAATGAAAAGACCCCTGAATGCCCTAACTTCTACATGTAGGAAGCAGGCTGACAGGACTTTTAAGTACCAACATAGGCTAGTTTTTATGGAAAAGATAGATGGTTCAAAGGGTTGGTGCCAAGAGCCATGGAGAATTAGTCTCATGAAGCAGACCTGAGTCCTAATCAAGGAATTAGGGACAAGTTCTTGTTGCGTTTCACAACTGTTGTAAATCAGTAATTGAAACATGGCTCACATTTTCTACCTTTTTATTTTTTCATACATTTTTTAAAATGGAAATATCTGTACGTGTTATTCTATGCCTCTCTTACTATTACAAATTGGTGTATGGGGGTAGAGGAGCGTGTGTTTCCTTAACTTACAAGTCTTCGGATTAAGAGGAACACCACCTAGACTCAAGACACTGAACCCAAGGAACACTTACCATGAGGATTCTTATCTGAAGCTGGACCTAATTCAGATCCCGAGACCCTGGATTTTGTGCTGGTACACTGACAGACTGGCAGATATGAGGGAGAGGATTGCATGCGTGCTTACAGAAGGGAGGTGAATTCTTGCTGTCAGAGAGTGGAACGTAGCAGATGATATTTTCCAAACATGACCGTAACATTACTGACCATCTTACAATGGTACTTTGACCTTCCATCAAGAAGTGGGCTCTGTTTCCTTCACCTTGAATCTAGGCAGATCTGTAACTATGACAGAAATCATGCTACATGGCCTCTAAAAGCTTTGTCATAAAAAGTGATAAATCTTCTACCTTGCTGGCTGGATCACTCAGCTGTGCAGATGGTCTGACTGCCCTGATGTCATCTTCTTGTGAGGGAATCCAAATGAGCCAATGTGGGAGGACCATGCGGAGAGTCACTGCAACTGTGTGGAGAGAGAGAGGGGGGCTCAGCAAGCCCTCAGCTAGCTGGTCTCCTCACCCTACAAGTCTAGCTGTTGTCTGAATACAGCTATCTGAGGGCCCTTGAGCCAGAGTCTGTTCTTTCAGACTCTTGGCTCACAGAAGCTGTGAGAGATAATAAAATAAGTGTTGTTGCCTCAAACCACTAGATTTTTTGAGTGATCAGTTGAGCGGCAAAAAATAATCAGAACAGGATTGGAACACACTGAATAAAATAGGCTTCCCTAAGTCCAATCTTATATAAATGAATGAATGGAAGAATGGGGATAAAGCAAAGCTCTTCTTTATGGTTCAGTGCCAGATAAGAAATAAAGAACAGGGATGCCTTGGTGGCTCAGTCATTAAGCGTCTGCCTTTGGCTCAGGTCATGATCCCGGAGTCCTGGGATCGAGCCCTGCACCTGGCTCCCAGCTCAGCAGGAAGCCTGCTTCTCCCTCTCTCACTCCCTCTGCTTGTGTTTTCTCTCTTGTTGTGTTTCTGTCAAACAAAGAAATAAAATCTTTTTTTTTTTTAAAGAAAGAACAAATGGTGGTGTTAAAATAGTCATCAGTGGATACTGATGACCAGTAGTCAAAATTTGATGAGTAAGAGGATATCAACATATTCAGAAAGTACTTCTTCAACAATGAGTTTTTAATTACAAAGGGAAAATACTAACTCTGCTTTGGAGACACTTGCTGAATACCACCTTAACCAAAAGATTAAAGTTAATATCGCCAATACTGGGACAAGCCAACGTCATGTGCCTCTTGATACGATGTACTTGAGAGGGACAAAATGTCAACTCTGTGGTGTTCCTGTGAAAAATTTTTAACTTGAATCTTATCATGAGGAAACATCAGTCAAATCCAGGTTGAGGGATATTCTACAAAAGAACGTGGCTGTACTTTTCAAAAATAGCAAGATCAGGAAACACACAGAAAGGCTGAGGAACTGTTTCAGATAAAAAGAGACTAAAGAAACGTAACAACTAAATGCCATCTGTGATCCTGGGCTGGATCTTGTCCTAGGAAAGAAAAATAGCTATAAAGAACACCATTGGGACAATTGACAAGATTTGAATATGGACTATATTAATGGTATTTCAGCAATGCTGATTCTTGCAGTTGTACTGTAGAAGGATGTTTTGATCTTGGGAAATACATGCTTTAGGGTTAAAGGCATGTGGTGCTTTTCATTTTCTCTCTACTAGTTCCCAACAAAGTATGTGTATGTATTGAAAGCATTCCCTTTGAGAAGATGAGTAAGGTAAGGGTGCTTGCCGTCTCTGTTCTATTGAGCATTGCACTGGAGGCCCTACCTAGCAAGTGCAGTAAGGTAAGAAAAAGCAATAAACAGTGGAAAAATCGGAAAGGAAGAGACAAAACTCTGATTATTCATAAATGATATGGTTTTATATAAGAGAAGCCAAAAGACTTTGTGAATAAATTTCTGTAATTAGCTAATCTAATACATTTTAATAAGGTCATTAAACACAATTAATATACAAAATCCAAATAAATTTGTATGTAATGGAAACAAAGAGAAATTGGAATTTAAAAGATATCAAAATCACTGGAATCAAAAATAGAAAGTTTCTAAGAATCAGTATGATTAAAGAATGTAAGACATTCCTAGAAAAAAAGTATGCGATTTATTAAGGGCCTAAATTGATGGATAATAAGGCTCAGTATTACAAAGACGTTTATTCTTCTCTCAAATGATGGGTTCTATTAACTCTATATCAGGTGTATGTGTATATGTGTATGTAATTTAACAAGCTACTTCTTAAATGTATATAGAAAACAGGATGGGGGCGCCTGGGTGGCTCAGTTGGTTGAACGACTGCCTTCGGCTCAGGTCATGATCCCGGAGACCTAGGATCGGGCCCCACATTGGGCTCCCTGCTCGGCAGGAAGCCTGCTTCTCCCTCTCTCACTCCCCCTGCTTGTGTTCCCTCTCTGGCTGTGTTTCTCTCCGTCAAATAAATAAAATCTTTAAAAAAAAGAAAACAGAGGGTGAGAAAGAGTGGTGGCCATTTTGAAGAAAAATAGGGGTCCTAATAATCTACTGGTGAGAATACAAGATGGTATGACTCTTTTGAAAAACAGTTTCGTTGTATTTAGTGTAGCTGGTGGTACTCATATACCAGGACCCAAATGTTCTATTCCCAGTTAAATACTTGTAAAGACATCCTTGGCACCTTTGTGCTGGGAGACATGAAAAAGAAAGTTCTAGATTTGTAATAGTTTAAAACTATAAAGGCCTACAGTTATATGTTTTCACTTATTTGTGGAACATAAGGAATAGCAGGGAGGACATTAGGAGAAGGAAGGAGAAGGACATTTAGAAATCAAGTGGGGGAAACCAGAGGGGGTGGCAAACTATGAGAGACTGTGGACTCTGGGAAACACTGGTTTCAGAGGGGAGGGGGTGAGAGGATGGGTGAGCCTGGTGGTGGGTGTTACGGAGGGCACGGATTGCGTGGAGCACTGGGTGTTATACACAAACAACACATCATGAAACACTTCAAAAACAAATGAAGTACTATATGGTGATTAACATAGTAAAAAATAATAAACATTTAGCAACAGAAGAATTTATAAGTAAATTGCATTATAGTCTGTAGTGATCACCATAGAACCTGTTGTGATATTATAGTGATCTATTTTCTAGTGACATATAGAAGCTACCTAGATGGGGGGGGGTGGATAGATAGACACATAGATACATAGGTGGGAAATATATATATAGTAGATCTTGAATACTGTACCACATGGGAAATGAATGAATTATATCTACCCATAATAACATTGTTATTACATTCTCAGGAACATGATAGCAAAAAGAAGTTACAAAGGTCTTTATATAGAAGGAAAAACTAAGTCATTTACATGGATGATCATTTTGTTGTTTTATGGTGCATGAATTTTATACTTTGTTTCATTTCAGAAGTTAATTTTAAGTAATTATAATCAAATGTAAAAGAGTTATTGCAGCATCAGTTATAGTTATAAAATATTTTAAAATAATAAAAAGGAATTAATTAGGGACACCTTGGTGGCCAAGTCAGTTAAGCAGCTGACTCTTGATTTTGGCTCAGGTCATGATCTCAGGGTTGTGAGATTGAGCCCCATGCTGACCGTGGAGCCTGCTTCAGATTCTCTCTCTCTCTCTCTCTCCCCTCCCCTCCCCTCCCCCTTTCTCCCTCCCTCTCCCTCTATCCCTCCCCCTGCTTGTGTGCTCTCTGAATGAATGAATGAATCAATGAATAAAATCTTTAAGAAAAAAAAAAGAATTTGACTAAAACACTCATGGTACATTTGTGCCACAACATACTAAGCATCTGTTTAAAACATTGTTGTATGTTTGTTGAAATGGAAAGTTGTTCACAATATGTTCTTCAGGGGGAAAATAACAAGTTATAAAAAGAATATGTCCTGTTGGATTATGATTTGCAAAAAAATAAATGAGATAAATGTAGAAGTATACAGAACAAAAAACTAAGAGGTTTATTTCTGAATAGTCGACTTGGATCGTTTTTCTTTGACTAGCTGTATTTCCTAGTTTCTTTCCAGGATAAACATACATTCCGTGTGTGAGGGGGGAAGTCTGCTGCCAAGCAGCGACTGGTGGCGGAGAACATACTCCACCCTATGCTCAGGTCTTTCATTCATTCACTTTCTCCTTCCTCATTTAGTGTGTATTTACCACACACCTATTTTGTGTGAAGCCCTCTGCTTGGTCTTAGGAAAGAAGGATGAGCAAGGCATGTCCCCTGTCCTGGAGGAGTGCAGTCTCTGCATAAATAATAGCGTAGTGTCAGATGAACGATGATGGCACTCATTCATACAAGAGTGTTCACTGTCTCTTCTCTTCATTTCCAACCCAGTTTCTCCCCTCTCCACTCTTCGTCCTTGCTCATGAAGGCATGGGTCCCTCCACATACTTGATGGTTGGAGGGGAGGTGGCCTGGAAGAACAGCAGGGGCAGCTGGCCGTAAAGAGGTTAAGACTATGGTGGGGAAGAGATTCCTGAGACAGCTGGAGGGGAAAGGAGAGGAGCAGGAGCAAAAATGGGTGTGAGCAAATGTTACCATGAACTATGAACTTGTGTCTTAGTAACTGTTTTAGAGGAAATAAAGAAATTTTATTATTTGTTAAAATTATTTTTGACCCTGGGCCTGTGTTACTTCAACCACATTCTTCTTCCAACTCTGGCCCTTATGCATCTGGGTTTAATGGTTACACAAGATTAGTAGTTAGGAATACACAGAGGGTGGGAGTTCTGCAGAGCTCCATGACCAGGAATAAAAGCAATATGCAGGGAGAAGAAATGCATCAGCATGTAAGGAATGTAGTTAAGTGTGTTAGACAAGATAAACAATACATTTTCCTTGCAACTTCTCCTGGGGCTCAGTCTTCGCCCGACTGACGTGTAGAAGGCAGAGCAGGACTGGGCTGGAGGAAGTGGCAGAGGGCGTCCTGACTGACCTTTTCTGCAGCTCAGTTGATAGAAAAATAATTGGCATCCAGGAGTTCAGGATGATACGTTAACTTTAACACATGGATTCTAATTCATTGGCGGTTTTAACTTTTAATTTTTTTGCGGGGGGAGGGTTTCAAAAACAACGGGTATCTCTTCCCAGGTGACTTTCCCTGGCCTGTGGTCTCATTACAGAAGTGTGGGTGAGGGGCTGCGGGTGAGGGGCTGCAGCTCCGTTAGCCCAGGCCGCCTCCCTGCCGCAGTGCGGGTGGTGTTGAGACCTGGCGAGGCGAGCCCAGTGGTGGCGCCGCCAGACAGCAGAGGCAGGGAACAGAGAAGCTGGTGAGGCCGATGGGACATTCCTCAGGGCCGACTTTGCCACCTTCCCTCCCTCCCTGAGGACCTCAGTCAGTCTCGTCTCTGGCGTGAGGGAAGGTCAGGTGGTTGGTTGTTGCTCAGCAGCTGGCGGGATGTCTGTCCTGCCCGGAGCAGGGGGATGTCACTGTGTCTGTGTTTACTTCCTGCGGCCGTCCGCTGGGTGCCTTAGAACAACAGACAGTTATCGATGGTTCTGGAAGTCAGAAATCCAGCATCAGTTTCACTGGGCTCAAACGGAAGTGTCAAGCTCCGTCGTGACCACATTATTGTCAGTAGCTTTAATTCCCTGATGAAGCCTTGTAAGCAGTCTTGGTTCCTGTGTTGACTCCTTGGTCCCCAGGTGCCTGCTAAGCAGAAAGTCCTTGCAACCGGGACCCGGAAGTTTCATAGCAGAGATGGGACAAGCCCTACAGGGGTGGGGGCTGACTGCTCAGGGTGGGTTTTGGCCTCTCGTGGCTGGTTTTCTCCAGGAGCTCCCGGGCCTTTGACCCAAGGGTGGACTCAGGCCTGGTGCTCTGGGAGGCTGGCTGGCCTGCGCACCTGGGACCAGCCTCTCTGAGTCAGGATGTCTGCAGGTGATGTGCTCACCGCCAGGGTTGTCCGCGAAGGCTCTGGACTAGGTTATCGGAGCAAGACTGGCTGTGTTTGCTTTGCAGGGTGTATTTTTGCCCTCTCGTGCTGAGAGAAGCAGAAGTACATATGGGGTAGCTAAGACCAAATCCCAGAGACCTGCCTCTGAAGCCCAGAGTCCTGTTTATGAGTAGCTCATGAGGTGGGTGGGGGGGGGGGGGGGTGTGTGTCTCAGTTTTTTCCAGTAAGGTCTTTATTAACCGGAACATTGAGTTAGTTAGAACACCTACCTCGCTGGCCGTGTTCTAAGGGAGGCTTAGCCACGTAACTGCATGTCCAAAAAGCAGGCTAGTTCTGCTGAAGATCAGACCTGGAGATTATATTGCATGTGGTTCTCTATGCCATGAATATATAAAACACAGAACACGGAGGCAATAACACACACTGTTCTGACTGCAGGCTCCTGGAAGTTGTAATGGTCTGTGTGACCTTGAGAGCAAGACAGGGCTTCCTTTCGGCAGCTGTAGGAGACAATCTCTTGCCTTGTATCTTTTAGTTTTTGGAGGCCACTCGCCCTGTCACTCTGACCTCTGTTTCCTTTGTAATGTCTCCTACCTCTGCCCCTCCTGCCCCGTCTACATGAGAACCCTGGTGATTACATGGCCCCAACCCACATGATTGTTCCCATGAGCCTTCAGTAGGTCCCATCAGCACAGTCCCTTTGCCATGTAAGGGGACGTCTATGCAGGTGCTGGAAATTAGGGGTGGACACCTGGGGGGCAGTATTCTGTCTCCCAGTATTCTGTCTCCCATAGAGCCACTCCCTGATGAGCTCTCTGCCCCGGTGGGTTCTTGGTTCTCCTTCCCATGATAAACAGAAGTACGCTATTGAAGAGTTTATACCCATGTATAACTGGGTTATGGCTGCCAGGAACGAGCTCACTAGAATCCTTTTTAATATCATTCGTTTGGGAATATGGCTGTGACCAAGGAGTGTGATGATTGCCATTCCTCTCACTAACCTGTGATTTTATAAACTAAAACTTGACTGGCAATTCGAAAAGGATCATCTTTCCTTTCTATTTTCTCATTTCACACTGATTTATTTCAGGTTGTAACTCAACATCTTAGCAAGAGTAGTCCCTCCCCTAAACCGGCCAAGCCTCTCGATGGATGCCTGAAAAACGCAGACAGTACTGAACCCCTGCGTATACCGTTTTTCCTATACATACATCCCTGTGATAAAGTTGAATGGATAAATGAGTCATAGGAGGAGATTAACATCATAGGAACAATAGGAAAATAGAATAATTGTAATAATATACAGTAATGACATTGTGTGACTGTGGTTTCTCCCTCTCAAAATACCTAACACATATGTGATGGAATGGAGCAGGGACAGACGCAGGCATGTGAGCAGACTCGGGCCACTCCTGAGCTTCTGGTCCTGAGTTTGGAGGAGGATCATCTGCTTTCAGACACAGGTGACTGTGGGAACTGAAGCCACGGAAGACACAACCATGGATAATGGAGGACTTCTGTAAAATGATGTGTTGCTTGTTCCATCACTGCATGCTCCCCATATTTGAAAGACCTACTTGGAACACCGTCCTTGTAGGGAACTAGCTCATCCTAGAGGGGCTGGGTTTCTGTTTGTACTGGGAGAGCCACACCACACACAGCTCAGCCCCACTTCTTCCCAGCTGATCTCTAGTAGCACACGCAGGACCCTCAAAGCTTTGTGAGTGACTGGGAGGAATAAACCTGGAACTCCCGATGGTGGGTCCCTCCCTGGCCAGGTGACTGCTGATGTCCGGGCCCTAGTCACCCAGCCCACACCTCTCCTCTTTCCTACCTCTCTGGGTGGTACTGGAGGGCAAGGGGCCACACTTCCTCCAAAAGTGGTGGCTTATATGTGTGTGGGAATGTGGGTCAACCGGAAGGTTGTTCGAATTTTGATGGAGAAATGTTGAAAGCAACAGTGTGAAGATGAAGTCTCATCAGTGGTCCCCAGATAGACCCTAGGAAGGAGTTGGTCAGGATGCCCATTTTTGGCCTTGGCAGCCCTAGTGAAGGGGACTGTTGGCACCCCTAGGGCAAAGTGCTATCTCCAGGCTGGTGTCCCAGGTCTGGGTGCTGGGGACCAGGGCAAACCCTGCTTTTGTATCCTTGCTGTTCTCAGCCCAAGTAAGTATGGCGATTCCAAACCAGAATGTATGGGTGTTAGTGCTTGAAATACACATA
>PITA01019162.1:0-38356 GCA_004023965.1 Spilogale gracilis | reverse complement strand
AACCCTGTGTCTTTTTATTGGAGCATTTAGGCCATTCACATTGAGGGTGATTATTGATAGATATGTTTGTATTGACATCATGTTGCCTGTGGAGTTCATGTTTCTATAAGTTACCTCTGTATATTTCTGTTTTGTGTCACTCTTGGGTTCGTTTCTCCTCTAAAGAACCCCTCTTAGTATTTCTTGTAGTGCTGGCTTGATGGTTGCATAATCTTTTAGACCTTGGGGGTCTTGGAAGCTCTTTATTTCTCCTTCCATTTTGAATGTCAACCTTGCTGGATACATTATCCTTCGTTGCATATTCTTGTCTTGTAACTTCCTGAATATGTCTTGCCAGCCCTTTCTGGCTTGCCAGGTTTCTGTGGAAAGGTCTGACGTTATTCTGATTGTCTTCCCTCCATAGGTAAGAGATCGCTTTCCCCTAGCTGCCCTTAAGACATATTCTTTGGTTTTATGATTCAAGAATTTTACTATTAGGTGCCTGGAAGTTTTTCTGGCCTCATTGATCTCATTGATCGTCCTCTCTACTTCTAGGACATGAACATTTGTTTCATTCCTCAGATTTGGGAAATTTTCATCCATGATTTGTTCAACAATATTTTCTAGGTTTCTCTCTCTCTCAATTCCTTCAGGGATTCCAATAATTCTGATATTGGAGTGTTTCATGGCATCATTCATTTCCCTTATTCTGTTTTCTTGGGATTTTAGTTGTTTGCTCCAGGACTTCTCCTGCTTCTCCATATTATTCCATCTGTCTTCTAAATCACTGATACAATCTTCAGCTTCACTTACTCTGGCTGTTAGCATATTTAAATTAGATTGCATCTCATTTAAAGCCTTTCTAACCTCAGCTTTCACTTCTGTTACTATGGCTTCCACTTTGAGACTAATGTTCTTTTCTAAATTGACTATTGCTTGGACTATTGCTGCCCTGAATTCCATATCTGTCATATTGTTTATGTTCATTGCCAGTAATTCTGTGACCAAGGTTGCAGTCTCCGGGTTCTTCTTCTGTTGGGTGTTCCTTCTCCGAGTCATTGTGGCGAGGAGTGTTTGGGGGGTGTACGGCTAGATATATCAGCCACTATTTAGGTGGATTGGTCGTTGGAAGGTTTTGGAGCAACCAGAGTTCACTACCGAAAAGGGAGGAGAAAGAAAAAAGAAAACGGAAGACAGGAAGCAAGAAAAGACACCCCTGCCAGAGCGGGGCCCGGTGATAGGATTTATATGGTACAAAACTGTTACAGGGTAAAGAAAAGGGTTATCAAGGGTAAATGAAGAGGTCAAAAAGCAAAGTCCAACCTATATGACCCCCAAGACCAGTATTTATATGATATAAAATAAAGACAATTACACAGATACACTGATAAACTAGAGTGGGAAGGTGAGGGCAGACACTCCTTGTGGGCAAGGAATGCGTTTCAGACGCTCCTGAGTTTGTCTTGTTGTTATTGTTGGAGGAGCCCACTTTCAAAAGATTTAGGGGGCTTAGAACCGATTGTATATAGGGGTAGTATTGAATAGGGATGTGGGATTGACTTGAAGCTTGTATCTACATGTACATGTAAAAGAGAATAAAGGAAAGAGGAGAGAAGAAAGGGAAAAACGGAGGGAGCAAATAGAGAAACAAGAGGCAACAACAAAAGCAGAAGATACAGGGGTGTGTTTGAAAAAATTTCAGGGTAAAAAAGAGAAAAAAATAATAAAAAACATAAAAAAAAGTAAAAAAAAGTAAAAAATAAAAAATGTTATGGGGTGTTGTATTGGGTATCACGTTGTGATAAGAAAGGGGCTAGTCCGTACCAGGAGTTTAATAAATTGCCTTTCCCCGGATTTGGGGTTTTGCATTGGAATGTTGTCCTCCTGAGCTTCTGGCTTGCTTTCTGGGGGCAGGGTGGGGCATGCCCTTCCGTTTCAGTCTATTGGAGCAAGATGTCTGTGCCCAGACCTCCCTCCCAGAGAGAGCCTCTACATAGAGAGGGGCTCTTTCCAGCCTCCCGGTTGGCAGTCTGTCACAGCCGGGCTGGTGCAGAGGTTGTATTGATTTCTGCCCCCACCCCTACTTGTTGTTTCACTCCTGCACCTCAAAGCCACAACTCTTTTTGGATCGCGCGACCTTGTCTGTGCCCCGGGACCTGGGGCCTCTCCGGTCCCACGCAAGTCTGTAAAAGCGCCTTCCCTGGGGGGTGCAGCCCACGGTGTGGAGAGAAACGGGAGAGAAGGGCAGCGGCGTAAAAACAGAATCCATCCTCGCCGCTTTCGTGGCAGCTGTGGTGCGCTCCGGCCGGCCGGTCTTTTAAGGAGGGGCTGGATAGCAGGAGAGGGAGTGGTGGCAAAGAGTAAGAGTGAGAGAGAGCACGGGTGGGGGTGGTTCTGAGAGATCTGAGAAAGAGAAGTCTTGCTCCATTTATCAATTGGTACAGCCTAAGGATGGTATTTTAGAGATGAAGTTGGCAAACTGAGGACAAGACTTAGAGAGCACCTGGCCCAAGCTCCTCAATTGGGCAATGAAGACCAGCACTGGCTGAAGAAAAATGAGTAAGTAAGAAATACTGATGAAGCCCATTCACATAATTTAATTGCACATGTTCTATGTATAATATATAATATATAGAGCCATCACAGTCTATATTCTTTTACCCATATTTTATAGAAAACAGACTATAGTTCAAAAAGCTTAAACAAATTAATCATACATGGCAGAGCAATCACCATCTTTTCTTAAATATATATTTTTAAGATTTTATTTATTTACTTGAGAGACATAGTGACAGAGATAGTGAGAGAGAATATGAGAGGGGAGGAGAAGGAGAAGCAGTCTTTCCACTGAGCAGGAAGCCTGATGTGGGGCTTGATCCCAGGACTCTGGTATCATGCCCTGAACTGAAGGCAGTTGCTTAACCAACTGAGCCAGCCAGCTGCCCCATCCTCCCCTAAGTCTTATGAATCATTTAGGAGCTTCCAAGATACATCTTGCTCTAGGAAGTTATTGCTTCAGATATGGGTTAAGTGCCACCATGGCTGAGTTTCTACCCCATCCTAGTACCTGCCAGTTGTATTCTAAGCACCTTTACATCTCTGTCTCTGCCACACGACTGTAGGGTCCCTAAACCAGGCACCTGTGAGGCTTGTTTATTTTTTTCACCCTCACCTCCTAGCACAGCCCATATTCAGTATGGAAGTGAGGTTTTGAATGAACAATCTTGGATCTTTCTTACTCCTCAGGAGGACTATAGATGACTCTCATTCTCACCCAGGGTCCACATTCTGGGTTTTTATGTCTATCCTCTTCCTCTTCATCCTCCTCCCTATTTCTCCACAAAACCCCGTCAGCTCCAAGTCAAGAAGAGGATTACTGAGTGCATGACTTCACCATAAGGCAAAAGTAATAGAAAACAGTATTATTCATTTTCTATCCCAGTGATGCCTGCAGTTCGAATAATAGAAATAATTGTCATTTATTGAGATGCAAATGATAATAGCAGGGCTGATAATAATAGCTGATTTCACCCAGAATTTAGTAGGCCCCTCTCTTTTTGCAAGAATTTCCTCATCTAATTCTTATAACAGTGGTGAAACATACAAAATATCATTATCCCTGTTTCATTAATAAGGGTCATAGTTGCTAAATCCCTAACCAAGAACACACACGACTTGAAAGTCGTTGTATCTAATTCTGAAGTCAATAAAGTTTCTCTTACCCTGGCTGTCTTTGAAAAATATATGTAAAGAATAATAGAAATGGTCATATATTGGGAATCTATTGTGTGCCAGCCACTATTACACACCCCATGTATGTAAGTCATTTAATGAGTTAACGCACCAAGAAATAAAGTTAGTACCTCTGTATGGATTGATATAAAAGGAACTTATGGAGCTAAGCTGATTTAGAGAGGTTAAGGCAAGCTGCTACACCTGATGACCTCTTCAGTCCCATTCTGGGATTAACAGATAGTATGCTGAAGATTTATAAGCAAAACAGCAAGGAAAACACACATCTTTGTGTGCAATTTTATCATCTAATGAAGGCAAGGACTTCTCCATCTTTGCCTAAGGGTTGTCTCCATGGGGCTTCACAGCGTGGCCACTCAGGAATGTGGCCCCTCCCAAAGGTAGCCCTGCTCCTTGTGACTGATGGGCCATGTCTCAACACAATCTCTTTAGATTCACGGTGGAATGGCGATTATTTAAAATTGGCTCAGGTCTGCATACTCCACTGGATTCTTTTTTATCCCACTTTAAGTCTTTCCCTTGGGACAGCTTAAACAGCTCTATCTTTTTAATGACAAACTGTCCATCGACAGGACTGGAAATGAAATCAAGCTTTTGTTTAGCAACCAGTCTGTTTATTTATTTTCCAAGTTCATGAGTTTATATGTATGCTGCTCTTAATGGGCAGTGCATAAAAATGCCTCTTTTTATTTTCTTTTCATTTGCATTGTTGCTGATAATAGCTGTTATCAAGCCATTAGAGGCAGAAAAGTACCGTTTTTGCCTTCCAAGATGGGCTGTATTTGTGTATGTGTGTTCTATGCAGATTGGCCAATATGTTAAACTTTCTTTTTTACTTCTTCCTCTGATACAGATGGCTCTATGTCAGCCACATAATTTTTCTCACTGATGCATGGAATATATACGTAATTATAAATATTCACATAATATAATTACATATATATCTGTATGTGCATGTGTGTATGCATACATATACACACACATGTGTATATACACAAGCACATTCATACACACATACTTACACACATACACAGAAAAAATCTGCTTTTTAGATCAGAATGAAAAGTCTGTGCCAGGGATGTGAAATGAGTTCTATTCCACATCAAAATCTGAAGCATTGTTATGTAAATCTGTAACACCATGGTCTTGTTTTATACAAAAGGCTTGATGGACTGAGTCCCATACAAAGCCCATTTAAGCTTTCATAGTTAAACTAAAATCATTCTTGAGTTGTATTTGAGAGGCTTAACCATATGAATAAAAACTAAGGAAAGTTATTCTTTATTCAGATGTTTCCAAATGTCTACTTATTGTAAAGACACAAAATAGTCAAATTTGGGAAGTGATGTTTTAACAGATTTCATCAATTCTTGGGGGTGGCAGGCATTGAGTGTAAGTTATTAGATACTTTCATTCAAGGGTCAGAAGAGAACACTCATTTTTGTTTTCATTAGCATTTTAGGTAAAATGGGTAAAATGACATTAACTAGCCTTTATTGGATATTATCATGTCCTAGGTCTTTTATAAGTATTATTTCACACTGTCCTCTTTGAAGAAGGTCATGCTTTAAAATACACATTACTTCTGTGAAGTATTATCTTCATTTTATTTGTTAGTACAGCTGGGGCCAACAGTGACTGCTGCCAACACAGAAAGGTTAGATGGACAAGGACCCCAAGACGAAGGAAGGCCCAGTTGTTTGCTAGATTAAAAAAGCTAAGCTCAGTCTTGCGAAGGAATGAAGGCCTGGAGAGATAGAATATATTAGAACAGTGGTTTTCGACGGGGGCATTTTGCCCTCCCAGAGGATACTCAGCAATGTCTGGGGACACTTTTGGTTGTCACATTGGAGGTGAGGCTGCTGCTGGCAGACCTTGGGTAGAGACCAGGAATGCTGCAACACCCCCTGTCATGGATAGAAAGCCCTGTGCAGCAAAAAAGTTTCTGGCTCCAAATGTCAATAGTGTGGAGACAGAGAAACCTTTCACTCTCCACCCGAGACTCCTGATGCTCCTCTGTATTTTATCACTCCTGCCATTTTTATAGATGAGCATTCTTACCAAGATCTGGGAAACAAATGTCGTGATGTCGTGATGTGTTGGGAAGAAGCATATGGTTGAGGGATCAAATGCAAACCTCGATTCTGCTACCTATAACTTGTACAACTTGGGGGAATGATTTACCCTCTTGACGGCTGAGTTTCTTCATGTGCACATTAGGGAAATGCTAGCACAAATCCCACGAGGTTCTTGAAAGGATTAAGTGAGATACTGCATATGAAGAGCTTAGTGAGACATCAGGTACAGAGTAAATGTTCAACCACTTTGCTGTTATTTTTATTTTCATTGCTGTTATTAGTGCTTCATCTTTTATTTCCATTTTTCTGGAGAGCACTCAGTTTTTAATACTACCTTTTCTTTTTTAAAAAAGCTTTTATCTCAAGGTTAGGTAGACCTGCTTTCACTGATGTTTGATTACAGACTGCATGCAGCAGAATCAGAATGAGGAGGAGAGGGCGAAGTTGCAGGAAAAAACTGTGGGCTATTTTAAAAGAAATGCTCTTCTATGCACAACTCCACAGACACTTTCATTATGCTGCTCTTGGTGTCTTATGGACATACCCAAAGCTCCCTGAGAGTCCCTGCCCTCACTACATAGCCAAGCAGCATCTCTACGCTAGGACTCATCTAGCATGCGGGATTGGAGCTTGGACTTCAGTCCAGAGCTGTTGTTACCCAACTAAGGAGAGCATCAGACAGCCTGGAGGAGCTCACTGAAGACGTCTTGGGTGGCTTAAAATCATAGTCATTGAGCATGAGAAAGACTGGATCAGGGAGATGAAGTGGGTCAGGGTGGCAGAAGGGAGACAGAAAGCATGAACTAGTTATTATAGAACTGAGAGGGTTCACTCAAGAAATGTGCTCTTGGCTACACTGTGAATACATGGAGCTCCAGAAACCCTTCTCTCCAGCCTTCTGCTATTCTTCTTCAGACTAAAAGGAGTCTCCTGATTAAAGAAGCTATCAACAGGATCCTGAATCCAGGTACTTACAAGAAAGGTAGATCAAGGCAATCTTGTTATTGATAAAACACTGTAAAGAATGAAATGGAATGTGTTGTTTACTGCCTAGTACAGAAAGCAGAGAAATAAGAAATATCCATCAAACTCTCCCATACAGCAAATAAACTTTCAGTTGAAAGATAAGAGGGAATTCCTGTGTTAGATGTCAAATCCTTCTTTTAGTTGTTTTCTGCCTGTGGGTAACTGGGCATCAATACTCCTGGGTAGGTGTGGCTTATACTCTTGTTTGCCAACTGGGAGATGCCACTCAATCATTTGGGGCCTTGTGAATGACTGGAAAATTCCTTGGGCAAACTGTCACTCTAACTAGTCTACATCTATCCCTGGAAGGAAGAGTTGCATTACTATAGAATTCTGAAGCATGTTTGAAGGTTATCAATGACATTTATGTAAATAGTACAGGTTACCATGACCATCAGCACCAAGAGCACCACTTAACCACCATCCCAAACATTACCCTGTCTTCCTCATCACTAACACCGCATCCACCACCACTACCATCATCAACATTATCATATAATCATAATCAATCACCAACATCATCTTGTTCATCTTCATCGTCATCATCATCACTAGTACCACCATGATCAGCACCAACACCAGCGTCAACATCGTGATCATTGTCATCATTATCACCACCACCACTATTATCCTCATTAGCACCACCATCATCGTGAACATCTTCATGATCACCACTACTACTATCATTATTGCTATGTATCAGGGACTGGGTTTGCGTTAAATATTTCATTTAGCACTCACAGAGGAGCTGATCTTACTCATTAACATTCCTTTCTTTATAGTTGAGGAAACTCAGACTCAAATGGGTGAAATAATTTATTTATCAGGGATCATACTTAGAGAGACATTCCCCAGTACATAGCCCCTTGTTAACTGATCTTGTGCTCATTCTTCTGGGACTAATGCAAAGGTTCTCCTCTTCGTGAAGCCACCCCAGATCCTCACTATTTTTTTTTAATATTTTATTTATTTTTTGGAGAGAGAGAGAGAGAGAGAGAGAGAGACAGAGAGACCACTAGTGGGGCAGGGGGACAAGTGATCTCCTCACTGAGTATGGAGCCCAATGATGCGGGGCTCTATCCCAGGACCCTAAGATCATGACCTGAGCCAAAGTCAGACGCTTAACTGACTAAGCCACCGAGGCAGCCCCCCAGATCCTCACTGTTGGTGGCTTTCTCTCTCTCTCTTTTTAATTTGACTGAGAGAAACACAGCTAGAGAGGGAACATAAGCAGGGGGAGTGAGAGAGAGAAGTAGGCCTTCTGCCGAGCGGGGGACCCGATGTAGGGCTTGATCCTGGAACTCCGGGATCACGACCTGAGCCGAAGGCAGATGCTCAACAACTGAGCCACCCAGGTGCCCCACTGTTGGTGCGTCTCTTAGGGCAACATAGTCTGAATTGCATTATGCTTGTTAGCATACAGCTAATCAGACATCCCATCTAGTCAAGTAATGGGAAGGTGGAGTCTATTATTTCCCAGCACAAAGTTAGCACTTAATACACTGAATGGTTGAAATACTGCTGGCTTTTGAATAAATTTTACAAAGATTCTGAATCTTTTCTTGGATCCAAATTAAAGCATTAAAATATGCATTTATCTGTCTAATAATGTAGTAGCTGAAACACTCCCTGTGTGAAAAACACAAGATAAGGAGAAAAAATTGTGTTTAACTCCAAGGCTGACCAAGTTAGATGTTTTCTGTTAAAAACAAAACAAAGAACTTTCCACTAGAGATAGAACTCTTGATTTAGCCTTTTAAGGAGCCTTGGGCCCAGGGCCAGGTCACTCGGTCCCACTTCACTATGAACTATCAGTCCCTTGCAAGGTTAGAGCCATTACCAGGCTATGGTTAATTCACTTGTTTGCCAACCAGTGAGCTCCTTAACAACAAAGACTTTTATTCACTTTTGTCTAGTTCCCTGTCTTAGCACAAATTAATGAATGAATTTGTTCTTTATTTATTAATTTTCCCAACTGTGAAATGCAAGGAAGTATGTTAGGTGATCCCCAGGGAAGAGCTCTAGATCTCATATGATGAAAGGGTATGAGAATCCATTGTTATTAGGTCTGATTCAGAAGCAATGATGGCTGAAGTAGCTTTTGCTCCTATGCAGTTCTGGAGAAGATTAAAAAAAAAAAAAAGGCTTAATCAGACTGGCTGAGCCATTAATTTGGCATTGTCTCTATATTTGCAAGTGAAAGGCACAACTACTGCTTAGGAAAGTACCCAGAAGATGCTTTAGTTTCTTTTTTCCTTTTCTTTAATTCTGATATTGCATAACAAAGTCAACTCAACTAATCCAACCACAACCCTCCACCCCCATTGCACTGAGAGAAGGAGAGGTAGGAGAAGGGAAAGCGGGGAGGAGGGAGGAAGAGGGGGAGGAGGAGATGATTATGATGAGCCTCCATGGGCATCAGCTCTGAGTGTGCATGCCAACAAGACAAAGCAGACAAAGAATGGAGTTGAAGATACCCTTGCCCTCTACCTGAGTTACAAACAAGGTGAAAAGCCAGTTTCCATTGATTCCAGGTAGTAACTAATTCAACTGGCCATGCAGGCTACTCCCAGATGTGGGCCTCTCAAATCAGGTCTTTACCAGCTTCATGAAGGAAAAGTTCAGCCATATGCAGGGGAATATAAGATTGGTAGAGAAAGGAAATCTGTAGCATCTAAAACATCTTCAACACATACAAACTCAAACAGCCCAGCACACACTTTCTCCATACTCGGTGCCTTGAAAGAACATTTGGGAGGATAGTGCTGTACAATTAAGGCTACGTTCTTGGGTAGAATTTCTTTAATGGCTTATGGCCAAAACCAGAGGACTGAACTCTCTCTCTTGTCTACAAAGGGAGACCAAGATAACTGGCTCTGGAGATTTAGAGACTATGGAGACAGACTGTTGTCGTCTCTTCCCTGACCTTTTCAGTGTCTCATGACTGGTCTTCCAATACCCATTCATTCTTACCACCTTCCAACTTATTCCCCTCACACTAAGGAAAGAAATTCAAGACTGAGCATATTATTCTCCAGCTGAAACACTTCAGTGCCTTTATAGTGCTTTTAGAGTAAATAACAGGATATCAATAATCTTAGCAGGGTCCCACATGACCTGGCCAATGGCTATGTCTCCAGTGTGCTCATGCAGCTCTTCCTTTTGATCTCTAGGTTCCAGGTACATCAGCTTCTTTTCAGATTCTCAAGTACCTCGTGGAACCCTATCACCTTCATCTACTTACTTTTGACACAAATATCATCTGTCCTTTAGATCTAAAATCTGTCTTCACTCCTCCAGGGACATTTGCTCTGAAGAACCAGCTTTGGTCAAGTCTCTCCTTCTATCATACATCCTCAAAGCATCCTGTACTTTCCCTTCATATCACTAAAATTCAAATATATAAGATATAAGTCTACACATGTTTTTTATCCTCTGCATCTACCACATTGCTGGCAACATGGTAAGTATTCAATAGATATTTGTTAAATAAAAGTGAAATGGTGGACTGTTAGAGAGAGAGAAACAGAAAGAGAGAATTAGGGTCACCAATGAGGCTAGTTGGAGAATTAGCATGTTAACGGTCCAAATATCTCAACTAAGAGATGAATAGTTGATCTATATTTCCATGCAGGCGTGGGTATGCATACACCTTTTTGATTCTGCCTTGGTAGGCTAGTACAATACATCCAGAAGCATCATAAAAATGTCACTGAATATATAGGAACAAAGTCCTCTCAAGAGATAGGAATTTTAGATTCTGGTTCCAAAGGGACTGATTGTTTGACCTCTGTATGTTTATCACCTCTCTAAGTTGCCTAATTTTCATTTATAATGATAATACATCCATCTTCCAATGACTTGACTAAGTCTTATTTTGGGAAAAGCTAACCGAGATATCTAGTGAAAAGTAACCTGGAGGACAGTGGGAGAAGGAAAGTAAATGGGAAGTAGGGTAATCCAGGGAGAGAAACGAAACAACAGAGACTTTGGACACAGAAACAAACTGAGGGACTTGGAGGGAGGGGGGTGGAGGGATGGGAGAGGCTGGTGGTGGGTACTGGGGACACCTATTGCATGGAGCACTGGGTGTGGGGAATGGGGAATGAATCTTGGAACCCTGGAAAAAAAATTTAAGTAACAATAAAAAAAAATGAATATTTCTTTATCTATAATGTAGTCTGTATGCTTTGGGAAACTCTGCTTCCCAATATCCATGTAATCTTCATGAAACTTGTTAGCTCTTATTAAATGATCCAGAATGCTAAAAAAAAAAAAAAAAAAAAAAAAAAAAGAAGGCTCCATCTCAGCACTGGGGAACATTCCAGTTTAACAGAAGATAGACAAAGAAATAAATCTTTAAAAAATATTTTATTTATTTGAGAGAGAGAGAGAGAGAGCACTAGCATATGTGTACAAGTCGGGGGAGAGGGAGGGAGAGGGTAACTGCCTGCTGAGTAGGGAGCCTGACAAGGAGCTTGACATAGGGCTCAATCCCAGGACCCTGGGATCATGACCTGAGCCAAAAAGCAGATGCTTAACCAACTGAGCCACCCAGGTGCCCCAATAAATATTTATAGTAACAAAGTAAATACCATTTTCAAGATTTGGATAAAGGGTTTTGAGAGCAAGAGAAGGAAGCAATTTCATGGCACCAGAGTCAGGGAGCGCTCTCCTGAAAGGGCTGCTTCAAGAATTAAGTTGAAGGATGAACCCACCTACTAAAGATAGAACAGCAGTAGGCACCAGCACTGGAGCTGGAAAAGACTTAGTGGAAATCCTACTCCACCTCTGACTCACTGAAAGCAGATTTCCACATAACTCTCTGTGACCTTCCTCATCCACAAAATGGAAATTAATGGCCCCTCCTTTGCCATGGTGGGATGGTATCAGGAGATTGTACTATACACAAAGTACTTATCAAAAGATCTGATGCGCAGTATGTGCTCAGTAAATGGTAGCCCGACTTAATCATCTCTCCTGTGCTCCATTTCAGGGACTGGCAGGTCAGGGAGCATGCTTTTTAATGGATTCATATTTCTGTTAGGAATGGTTTGCATAACTATGCTAAGGGGCAAGGTAAGACAGCTGAGTGTTGTCTTTTGATATGTTTTTCCCAAGGCAATCCTCACAGTTCCTGCAATATCAGTTTCCTTGCAATAGCAGGAAATTACAAAATGCCATGGGGTTGTGAAGGGGAAGCAACAATGGTGAACCTAGGGGAGATGAGGTGCATGCAGATTCCTGCCAGGGCTCATGCTGGGGCCTAGGAGAGGCAGCGTGGCAGGCCTTGTTCATTACCTCTAACAGTGTAAATGGACCCCCCTGGCCCCCTGGGGAAATGGAGAGTGGTTAAATGACATGGGGAATAAACACCAAGTGTTTTCAGGCAGAAAGAAAGGAGAGAGTCAGGCAGAGATGACAAGAGTGTGAATATCAGGCATCCAAATAAATTTGTAAATTTCTAGGCTCATATTTCTGAGTAACCTCAGGAGGGACACTTGGGCTTTAGATGATTCTATATTAAGAACAATGAGGCCTCAACAATCTATCAACATTCATTGACCGTTCACAACTCATACCACACATCTCCCCTCTAAGACAACCTCTCTGATCCTTCAGGTCACACCAGACCCTATTCCTACCCCTCCTGACCCATCACTGATTCTGTGTCCTTTGCAGCCATCACATTGAGTGAGGAGGACTGGGACCTCCATCTTTGTCTCTCACGGCCTTTCCAGATCTCTCCACCCAGGGCAATCTCTTTTACTGCCACTGGATAAATACAACAAGCATCTAAACCTTTCTTGCCAGTCTTAGCCCATGCAAATAGTTCTCAGGTGAATTCAATTCCCCCCAAAGCAATCTCATTTTAGCAAGTATAATGTCCAGCCCCGTGGAATAATCAAACTTCAACTGTCTTTTTTTTTTTAAGATTTTATTTATTTGACAGAGAGAGAGAGAGATCACAAGTAGGCAGAGAGGCAGGCAGAGGGGAGGGGGAAGCAGAGAGCCCAATGCGGGCCTCGATCCCAGGACCCTGAGCAAAAGGCAGAGGCTTTAACCCACTGAGCCACCCAGCCCCCCCCTTTTTTTTTATATTTTATTTATTTATTTGACAGAGAGAGAGAGAGATCACAAGTAGGCAGAGAGGCAGGCAGAGAGACAGAGGGGGATCAACTGTCTTTTAAAGTTGGGACTTCTTCCCCCTCATAGGCTCTAGGGAAAACATGAGAACTGTGGTTTCAGAAAGGGCACAGGTGGCCAGTCTCTTCTTTCTCTTCTTCCCCTGGGCTTCTCCCTTAATTACCCGGTGAGGTTTCTGAGCCTCACCAGGATGGGAGGATGGAAATGGACACAGCACAGCTGTTCTCCTGTTGGTGGTCTTGTACTGGTGTCACATGCCCATGATATCCTATTTAAAATGGACTTTTTTTTTTTTTTAAGATTTTATTTATTTATTTGACAGAGAGAAACACAGCACAGCCAGAGAGGGAACACAAGCAGGGGGAGTGAGAGAGGGAGAAGCAGGCTTCCTGCGAGCAGGGAGCCTGATGCAGGGCTCGATCCCGGGTCTCCGGGATCATGACCTGAGCCGAAGGCAGTCGCTTAACCAACTGAGCCACCCAGGTGCCCCTAAAATGGACTTTATCCAGAAGCATTTTTTGGATTCTTGGAAGCCCCAGAGCCTCCATCATAGGGCTCTCTCACCCACCTCCCCCCTCTGTTTGGATGGTTTCTGACTCATTCCTCAGTCTCTAGGTACTCAGGTTCTCTCCTGGGATCAGTTCAAACCCTTCAAGGAATCCCATCTGGAAGCAACCTAAGAAGATGTCATGCTACAGCTCAATACACCTTTACTCCACTAGACAGCGTCTCTTTATTATTACTGCTGTTGTTATAGTTTTTAAGTCAGGTGTCAGACACCAGGCCATCATGATATCAAAATTTCAAGAGGCAGTGTAGTAAATTTTCAGGGTAGTCCTGCCAATGCCTAACACTGTCAAGTCTTCCTCCTATGGAGACATGAAGGAAGGAATGCCCTCATCTCCTTCCACTGAGGCAAGCCAGGGAGACTCACAGTAAACCAACATCGCTCTCTAAAAGCTGCCTTTCATTTCACATCACTTTCAGTGTAATCGAATCATTTAATAACTAAAATCCCAATTTTCCAGCCCTAAGATGTCTCTTGTCTTGAAATCTCAGCTGTAGTTCCTATTTTGACATTCCATTTTACCATAATCATTGATTAGTCCAAATAGCTCCGTGCCAGTGGGGACTTTTCTAAGGGATTGCATCATATGGTTTTGCACATACACTACCTTCTTACTTCTTGAACTAAAGAGTACAGGATTTAATTCCTTTCAGTGGTAATCACATTGAAAGAAAGAAAAAAAAAAACAGGAGAGTGGGGTTCTAAATGAATAAAACTCTGCAAAGAGGTTTGAGAAATACTTCTCGAAATTTGTTAAATAGACATTTCAAAGTATTCTAATTATTCTGTAATGGGCCAAGGATATGGTAGTGAAGCATGTTCCATACAATCAAAGGGAAATAGATATTTGGCTGATGGACCAGACACACTCTTTAATCCTTTTAACGAGCATGCCCTCAGCAACAAAGCAACATAAATTTAAAAGCATCTCAGTAACATTGTATGGAAGGAATTGTAAAAGGAAAAATAATGTCAATTAAGTAACTGGAATGGGAAAGTATCATTAATACCACCTCTATTTAGTTTTCTATCTTAAATGTGAGACTTTACACATGAAACACTGCATTTTAACCCATTAGCATATTCCTCAAGCATGAATTGTGGGGGGTTTTGAGGACATGGCATTCGTTCATGGGAGCAGAATCTTTGTTTTCTCTGTTTTCCTGATGAAACTGGGCACTGTTATCTGTTTCTCCCATGCCTGGAAAAATACATTTAATAAACAGTTGTCAAAGAAATGGACAAATTTATGGGCACAGATCACTTTGGACACAGAGTGATGCATACACAGACTCTAACACAAGAACCTCAGGTCTAAAGGAATAGAGAAGCCAGACTTTAAAAATAATGCAAAGACAAAGTAGACAAAGGTAGAAGCCTCCCTGAAAGAGCCTGCAGGCTTGTAAAGTCATCTCAATTCTTTTGAAATTGGTTCTCGGGATTCCATCCTGGCCCTTAGTCTGGGGCAGTGCAGAAAGAGCACTGAGGATGATTCCTACACCTGGTTGAGGAAGGACTGAATCATTCTTGTAAAGTCTTTCTTGGGAATGGGGACTTGGTGGGGAAGGAGTGATTTGCTCTCCAGCTATCAGCTCACTGAGGAGGACTATAGACAGTGGAACAGATGCCTCCAACACCAGGACAGATGAAATTTCATCATCCACACATTCATTCAACAAATGTTTACTAAGCATCTATGGCACACCAAATTCGGTTCTAGATTCTAGGGATACAGAGGAAACAAAACAGACACAGCCCTTGCAGTTAGCAGGTTTGGGTCTCATGGGGAAAATAGGCAATAAGTGAAGAAGGACAGAAATACATGTAAAGTTGCAACTAAACAACTAAGACACACATTCTAACATTAGTTTTTAAACTATTAAGAGAATGAGTGGCTTTAAATTAGCCAGAGAGTGCAGGCAGTGGAAGGGGGTGAATTTCCTGATCTTAAAATCTGAACTCTTTCTAGGTCACAATTTAGCAAAATTGATAGTCTCCTGCAAGATCTCCATTTTCTTTATTTTTCCCCCCTTTATAAGATCTTCCCATGCCCATTCACCTGATCCATCCACTGGTTCTGAGTAAACATTTTTTTCTTTTTTTTTTTTTTAACCATTTGTGCCAAATGTTGTGATGGTTGTGATCTCCTTTCACACAAATGCCATGAGGTAGAGATGAGAAAGCACAGGGGACTCAGGCCTAAATTTGAAACCTAGCTCTGTTTCTTACCTCCTGTGTGCCTCTGGGGAAATTGCTAAACCTTTCTGCATCCATTTCCTTACTTAAGATCACTTTTTTTTTAATAACAGAATTTTATTGTGTAAGTCACATAAAAGCAACTTCAAATAGAATTCTGAAAACTAGAAAGGGAATCCACAATCTCCTCTCCCATACCTCTGTCGTTACCCCATCCCTCTCTGCTTCCCATCCTCATAGGTGTGGAATGCCCCTGCATACACCTGGAGTGTCATCTCATCATACCTGGCATTTGGAATTCTATGTCCAATGTTTCTGTGTAATTTGCCCAATTAGCATCCACGTGACTTTTGAGTCTTTCTAAAGTTTGCACTTTTGTAGAGGAAAAACAATTCCAGAATCTATGTACTAAGATAGTGAGTTACCTAGGACATGTCCCTAGAAAGCCAAGATGGTGACCTGGCTGTGCCTGCATCCCTGAGGTGCATCGGGGACAGGGGAGGAAGGAGATCTAGAGGAGGTTTCAGTTCTACAGGAAGGACATAGAGACAGATAAGAGGGCACAAATGGGAATTTTAGCTCCAGATTTATCTAGGATTCTTCCCTGATTATGCCTTTGCTCTCTGAAGTAGTGGGAAGGGTGGGAAGATTTGCCTTTTCAACGAAGAGGGAGGGAAAAGCAAGCAAAAGAGCAAGAGAGACAGATAAGCCTTTGGGGATGCGGTGGGGGAAGAGACTGGCCACAGAGAGCCATAAAAATATGGAGAAAGGGGTGCCTGGGTGGCTCAGTTGGTTAAGCGACTGCCTTCCGCTCAGGTCATGATCCGGGAGACACGGGATCGAGTCCCACATCGGGCTCCCCTGCTCGGCGGGAAGCCTGCTTCTCCCTCTCTCACTCTCCCTGCTTGTGTTCCCTCTCTGGCTGTGTTTCTCTCTGTCAAATAAATAAAATCTTAAAAAAAAAAAATATGGAGAATGACCGCTTCTGGGCTGTGGGTGTGTGAAGAGCAGGATGTGCAGAGCTGGCCTCACTCCCTGGGATAACTGGGGCCTCATTTGTCTATTTCAGGTCTTTCTCCAGTTGAGAATTGTTTTAATCATTGATAGGCAATCCCATAATTATCTTCTCAGGTTTAATAATAATACAACTAGTATATGTGTTTACTAGCTATCATATAATATGAAAATTGGAAATTAGAGTTTAAATTAAATTTGGCCTTTGAAAAACAGCAATGATTTCCTATTTCAAAAGCAATACATTATTACTAGGAACAACATGGAGTCATAAACACATTAACAGAAAAATGAATTACATGTAACTATGTACACATATGGATGAAATTTATAAATATGCAATATTTATCATTGTGAGATGGGGTACTGACAGTTTTACTTCTATGTATACTGTTGATATTGTTATTATATGTAAATAGGATTTTATTTGCAAACTTGGGAAATGCCATATATATATATATACACACACACACACACACACACACACACACACACACACACAGTTTATTTTTTCTTTTTCCACTTGACACTATATTGAAAGCCTTTTCCTCTGACATTAAATATTCTTAGAGCATAATATCCTTAATTGATGAATTTAGATGCATTATTCTTTATTGAAACACATATTGAATTTTTCCCTGTTGTTGGGGACTTACATTATTACCAACAGTTCTTTACTATAGGCAACACTGTGTTGAACAGTCTTATTCATTTGACTCTGCCTACAATTCATTCTTTGGATAAATTCCAAACACTGAACACTGAGATTAGTCAATCAAAAAATATGGGTATTTCAAGGCTCTTGATACTTGTTGTTAAATTATTTTTTGGCAAAAAATTATATTTCCATCAGAAACATATGAATATTACCTCCTGGGACTCTTGCCCACCGTGAGAGATAGAGAGTGTGTGTGTGTGTGTGTGTGTGTGTGTGTGTGTGAAGCATTACCAATCTGGTTCTTCCAGTAATATGTGTTATCAGTGTGCTAATTCTCATTGTTCTTATGTATTTTTACCATTTGTACAGTTTTTTTTTCCTTTTGTGAATTTGCTGTTAATACTCCCTGCTCACTTGTGAAATATCTCCATTTACTTTCTTTTTCTGCCCATATCATTTATATTCTACTGCCTTTCAAAAGGATTAAGTAACTTACAGCAAAAAACAAAGATGCAATCAAAACATAAAATCAAGCCAAACAAATTATGCCTCACACATGTCAGAAGGCTATTGCAGTTTAATAAACACTATCACCTGCATCCTCCTATTCAAACATCACCAGCTATCGGGGAAGTCTGGGAAGTACGGACCTCCTTCTATCGCTGCAGGCACTGTGGCTCCAAGAGAGGAAGTGCTGGTGCTGGGAAGACAGCTGATGGCTGCCAGCAGCAGAACAAGGCAGTGGACTTGATCTCAAGCTTACGCTGTCAGTTTATTCATGCAATAGAGCTTTATTGAGGACCTGCTATATATCAGGCACTGTTCCTGGCACTGAGGATATAGCAGGACACAAAAGAGAGGAAGTATTGCTTTAAATTTTAGAGGGGATAGGGGACAGACAACAAGCAGAGATATGTATGGTGTTAAGAGGATGAGGGCCGGGAAGAGATATAAAGGAGGGGGGATAGAGAGTAAGCGGCTCAGGGTGGGGGATAGGCATTATTATTTATTATGGGATCTCATCTCTCCCTCCAGTGTGTGCAATATCTCCAAATGTTCATATTCTCCTGTGCAACCAGGCAAGTGCTCTTTAAATGAAGACAGGAGAGAGCTAAGGGTCTGCAGACCACCGCCACACCTCACCCCTCCCTGGTGTCATGCAGCCAAAATATATTTAGAAGTCAGAAGTGAAATTGTGCAAATCCATCATTGACACTGTCTTCAAGGTTACCTCCAGAGGATCTGAATGCATGCCTGTGGTAGGGGGACAGAACTTCTAGGGGAGTTGTAAATGACAGCAGCTGCTTCTGCAGGAAATCCAAAGGGAGCACAGCAGAGGAAGAGGAGGACCTATTGCCCTCTTGGAGGGTTCAATGTCATTTCTTGGACACAACAAATAACTTTCCTGCTCTTCCATATGAAGCAACAGTCTCACTGATTGATTTTTCCTTGATTGTGTAACTCTGATTACAAACACAGCCAAGGAAATCCCAGGGAATTACTGCAAAGCTCAGGAGTCTCTGAAGGACCAGAGAGTCCATTCCACGAAAATCCCAATTCCTAACATGAAACTGGAGAATGAAAGCTGAAGGCACAAGAAAAAGAATGTGCATTCATGTCACATAGCTGCAGCTGGAGTCCAGAGCTCTGTCTGGAGGCTGCGAGATCACGTTCTGAGGTGCTGATTGGTTTCATAATGACAGCTCAGTCTTGCAGGGCAGTGAAGCTAATCTCCATGGTCAAAGACAATGGTAACCCCCAGGAGACCTGAAAGGTTGTCTGGTGTTCTCATAAGACACCGGGTAGCCATCTGGTCCTTACTGTGCAGACCACGTAGGTAGACAGGACCTTCACTAAACCTCTCTAGGTCTGACCCACAAAACACAAGAATTTTCTTTTCATTTAAAAAAAGAAACAAACAAACAAAAAACTAGTTGCTTTTTTAATTGTGGTAAAAAAAATGAGATCCACCCTCTTTAGCAATTTTTATGTGCACAGTACAGTACTGTTAATTACAAGCACAATTTTGTACAGCATTCTCTCTGGAACATTTTTAATCTTGCACAACTGAAACTTTAAATGCTTTGAACAGCAACTCTCTATTTCTTTCTCCCCTTCACATAGCATGATTCCACTTATATGGGTATCTAAAGCAGCTGAACTCATAAAAGCAGAAAGCAAATTAACCTAGGTTTTGAAGTTTCCAAGTTTCTGTGCATGCTCAAATATTTTAAGAGACAATCGAGTTAACTGAACACCTAGTACATGTGCAGCACTGAACAGAGCACTCAGACATTACACATTACTGACTAGGAAGGAAGGAACAGCTTCCGTGAAAACACCATCCTGTACCACCGTCATCCTTAGTAGTGAGCTCAAAGGTCTCTCTCAGCACACATACATATACACAAAGATGATAACAAGTCAGGGCCCTGAGTTTGCACACTTTTTAACAAGATGGAGAAATGAAGTAATGCATGCATGGGCCAGTGGAACCCTCAGCTCATCCTGTCCCACCCAGTGGCTGCCCTGAAATCTGGAACTCTCAAAAGTCTATTTAGTTAGGACTGCTATATTCAGTGAAGGCTTCCATACTTGTATATTCACTTATTTTATTCATTTAAGTAACAAACTACCATGCCAGACATTGTGCTGGGGATGTAATATCAGATGAGTCAGAGGAATCTCCTGCCCTGATGAAATTTTCACTGAGATGGGAAACAAATATTAGAGCAGTCATTTTAAAATAATATCCGTCTTGCGCTCAAGAAATGCATGGTGCTGTGGGAATGGTAATGGGTAATAGGAATGCTTGGGATTATGCGGGACCCAAGTGCGTGATGTTTAACCTGTTACTTGAATGGGTTGTGTGTGTGTCTGTGTGGGTGTAGGAGAGACAGAGACAGAAAAAGAGAGAGAGACAGAGAGACAGCACCTGTGTTTGAGTAAAGCCAAACACACCCCTATTTCCAATGTAAACTCCGGGCCCAGGGTCCTGCTCAGCTGTTTGCTTAGCATAGGGCAGCAGTGAGGCCCCTTCCTCCAGGTGTCCCTGACCTCACTCCTGCTGTGCAAATCTCACACTTAAAAACGTTTGAATGCTCCAGCCAGATTGTTATCTACATCAAAGAGAAGGAAAAGCTGAAAAGGATGAATGGTGGACTGAAAAGGATGAACATGGATGTTGAGTGAACGCAGATGGTTAGTGGGGAGCTTCCCTCCAGGACTGTTGTGTTTGTTTGTGAAAAGAGATAGGGCTGTCCACAACTGCCAGCCCCTGGGTCAGCAGCAGACAGGGCTGAAGCCAGCCTCCCCTCTGTGCACAAAGCCCAGCTCTCCTGAGTCCGCTGGGCTTTTGCTCCTGGCACTCCACTGTTTTTTTTGGTTTTTTTTTTTTTTTTGGTTTGTTTGTTTGTTTTAAAGACTTTATTTATTTGACAGAGAGAAACACAGCCAGAGAGGGAACATAAGCAGGCTTCCCACCGAGCAGGGAGCCCGATGTGGGTCTCCGGGATCATGACCTGAGCTGAAGGCAGTCGCTTAACCAACTGAGACACCCAGGCGCCCCTCCACTGTTTGTTTTTTAATATCAAGACATGACACACTATAATATTATGGACCACACTAAACTATTGTATACATTTTCTGTTTTAAGCCTCACAGCATTTCTTAGGGAATATATGTCCCTATATATGATGCAAGAAGAAAATCAGAGTTAGGGAAGTGAGTTCCTTATCCAATGTTCCAAGCCTTGTTGAGTATCAAAACCCAGACTGAATCCTGTACCCTACACTACACTGGAATGCCAAAGCTTCCAAAGGAAGATGTGAAGAAGTAATCCAGAGATTTACTCTTCACACAGATGCATTTCTTTCCAATATTTTTTTCCTTTCTGCCTAATTCTTTTTTACAAAATTGATAGGTTTGTGCATGAGTAAACTTCTGCATCTTTCTTTTTCAAAAATTGTAGTATCACCAACGTGTTACCATCAGAAACTCTTGTTAACCACAACTATAAATGGTTTTATAGTTTGCATAGTATCGATAAATAGTATGGATATGTATACCACAGTTTATTCAGCCCACTAAACTATGGGAACATGTTTGGGTTATTTCCCTTATTGTTTTTATTGCTTTTGGACTCTAATGTGGCAATAAGCTTCTTTCTATATACAATATACTTCACTTATCAGAGTCCAAAAGTAGTAACGTTAAATGTCTTGAAGTTATTTTGAAGCAGGACTTGATCCCCTTCTTAATAAGAACCACATCTTAGTAATTGTTTCCTCAAGTGAGAAAAATACTAGCACCTAGTTTATATGCTTTATGATTGTTGGAGGATTAGTGTGTGTGTGTGTGTGTGTGTGTGTGTGTGTGTGTGTGTGTGTTTGCAAATATGGGTGTGGCAGGATGAGCATCTGACACCCAATAAAACTGTATATTGTTAGCTGCTGAGATGACAATGTTGATCAGGGTGATCGGAGTCACACAGCAAGGCTCCCAGCTCTCCCTGCCTCCCCACTCCCCACTCCCCTTCCCCTGGTGTTTGATAGACAAGATAGACCTTTGTAACAGGTAAGCACGTTTTCTGCACTCTCTGTATCAGACACAGCTCACATCAGCTTCTTGACTCCTCACCACTGCTCTGCAAGGAAGAGCTTTAGAAGAAAATGGAGCTCAAAATGAAGGGATTGCACCAAGATTATGCAGCCTGGAAATACGAAGCCCACTTCTCTTCTACCATGTCATAGAAGCCTTTTAAGAGAGCCCTCCCCGCCCCGCCCCCACTGTCCCTTAACAAAACTTTAATGTCTGAATTGCCTGTATGAGCCTGTAGTGAATATAATATAAAGATTACTTCTCTCTTTCTGTGACAAGTCTGACATAATTCTTTCTTCATGGCTTTTCCTACACATCTTCATCACACGTCAAGGATGTTTCCTCTTAGCACCCTGCATTCTTGGCTTTCCTACACTTCAGATGTCCCCCACCCCCCCTTCACACTTCACATTTTCTCTGCATCCTGCTAAGCTTGGCTGTGGTTTATGGGGAGGGAGGTTAAGCCGAGAGGCGCCAGGCACTGCTTCAATTACACTTAGCCTGTTCCAAGGGCTTTAATCATGACCTCTTTCTCAATGGATCCTTTCAGAAAGGCCAGGGGGGAGAATAGGCAATTGGAAACCCTGGTAGCAATCAGGGTCCCAGACCTCCAACTCTACTGAGAAACATAGCCAGGGCCTAAGATTCATTAAAGGAGAAAGAAACTTAGGAAAGGCTAGCCATTCCTGTTGGATCCATGTGTACTGGGGGCAGGGTAGAGAGTGTACGCAGATCATAAACAATAAGAGGAAAGAGTAGGTGATAATAATGAGTTTGTGGTTTTAATTAGAAGGTCTCTTGGGCCAGTGTTCACTGACAAAGAATGAAGACCCCTCCTGAGAAACGTAATGAAGCTCAGAGCCCCTTGGCTGGGGAAGGGGGTGGGATGCTGGGAATGGATGGATTATAGGCTTTCAGGCCTAGAGACTGAAGCTTCCCATCATGGAGGACTGGAAGGGGGAAGGGATGTGAGATTTTGGTGGAGACCACTTTCTAACCCTGCTGGCTGAGGCATTTGTATTCTCCTCTGAGCAACCCATTCAACAGAGCACTCCTGCTTCTGACTAATTGAAGGAGGACAGCCAGGAGACTTGACTCCCTGCCTGGGCTGCACTATCTGAGGAATCCACGCCTCTGTGCACTGTCTGGGTCTCACTGTCATGAGAAAAGATTGGGTGAAAGTACCTCCGGCATCTTCCCTGGCAATTCCAGCCATCAGGCCCCTGGCCTAAGTAGGGTGTGACACATTGCTGGCTTGCACCATGTAAAGAGGGGGTGAGCTACAAGTGTGATTTTGCCGACCTTCTCATTTCCCAGACATTTTCCTATATTTTAATTTCCTTGCCATGGGCCAGATCAATTATTGCAATATGAGGTACCAGCTATTAAGTGCCAAACTCCTAAATGAAGAAACATGGAGATGGACATTTGCCCAGAGGGGTGAATGAAGAAAAAACACTCATTGTAACAGTAGCTAACATCCACTGGGCACTCTTGCAACAGTTTCCATGGAGTATCCCATTAAAGTCTCAGGAGAACAGTGTGAGGTAGTTCTAGCCATCCTCATTTTCCAGAGAAGAAAACTGAAGCTCAGATAATTTATGCCACCAGTAGTGAGTGGCAGAGCTGGGATTTGATCCTAGGCAGAATATGTTTAGAGAGTGATCTCTAAGTTCTCATAAAAATAACAGAAGAAGAACAATATCAAAGGAAAGCAAGAATTTAGGCACAAAGAACATGGGTGTTGTAGGTAGAAAAAAATCACTTTCCTCTGGTCCAGAGGTCAATGAACTCGTTTCGCATTTTACACTTCTCAGGCCATATGGTCTCTGTTCCAACTACTCTACTCTGCAGTTCTTGCGTAAAAGCAGCCATAGATAATATGTAAATGAATGTGTGTGGCTGTGTTCCATGAAATCTTTATTTACAAAATTAGATGGATTTGACCTACGAGATAGAGTCTGCCAATCTCTGCTCTAGGTCACCATCAGAAATTGAGACATGGGGAGGCTCTCAGAGAACACAGAATTCAATGTCCTCATTTATATATCACCACATTGAGGTTCCTAGAATCCAGGGATTGAGATGTCAGAACCAGTACTGTGTTCATGCATACATAAGCTTGTCTAAGTTTCCATGACTAGCAGGTGGCAGTTCTGGACTTGAACTCATGTAAGACTAATCATGAAGTCTTTACCATTGCCTGCTGGGTTCTATTGACTTTATTAATATTAACTGAAATGAATGTCTGAATGGACACTTCTCTAGCATGTTCCAGTGTTGTGTAGAGTTATCTATTGTGAACCATACTCTTGTCCTCTTCCTGCTAACCTTGTGAACTTAGACAGGGATGAGCTTCTCTGAGAGTTGGCAATACCCAATTGTTGCCAGGTGTGTTAGAATGATTCCCATCTCTATCCAAATATTCCTTGTTTGGATTATTGGCTCTACAATCTGTAGCTGTGAGATCTTAAGTAAAGTCACACTCTCCTAAAGATGCCAGTCATTGCGCCCTACTCACTTCTTCCTACTCACATCTCCTAGGGATGCTCCCACCACCAGCCACAATCCGCACACACTATAGACTGAAGCACCTCACAGGAATGACTTCATACGCCCTCCTCACTGTTCGCTGGACTTGATCCAAGGAAAACCATTCTAAACTAAACCAGTAAGGGTCTCTCTCCCAAAAACATTCACTAAGGAGGCATCCTGAGAGTTGCCAGGTGAATCCTACTAATGGGGGCTAGGAGTGTAATGACCCAGCAACTCCTGATTTTGAGATTCCTAAAGGCATACTGGCCTCTATCCATGTCAAGGACTTCTGTAGTTTTTCTTCAGTTTTTGAACCTTCTATATTTTGGACCAGTTTGGTGATAATTCTACTTTAAGGAGAAAATGTGTCCTGAGACTTCCCATCTGTAATTCAAAGATAACTGGTAAACAATTACAAAGTTTGTCCTGATGAGAGCTAATGTAAAGCATAGATCTGACACATGTAAAAGAAAAAAGTTAGTTCCATTCTTGCCATTTACTTTCTGAAACAGTGATTCAAATATCCTTTTTCTTTTATTTATTTATTTATTTATTTATTTATTTATTTATTTATTTTAAGATTTTTATTTATCTGACAGAGAGAAACACAGCCAGAGAGGGAACACAAGCAGGGGGAGTGCGAGAAGGAGAAGCAGACTTCCTGACGAGCAGGGAGCCTGATGTGGGGCTCGATCCCAGGTCTCCGGGTTCATGACCTGAGTCGAAGGCAGTTGCTTAACCAACTGAGCCACCCAGGCGCCACCCAAATATCTGTTTTTAAGAAAGGAAGTGCAACAGCTATGTTGGAATCAGGGATCTATGGACACTCATGAACAAGAACAGGCTGTGAAAGCTGTCCTTGACCAACCACTGACTTGATCTACAAAACCTTCTGGCAGCCTTATTGGTAGACTCCTTTCCAGTTCAAACCTAGATAATTCCATGGTGGGGGGAGGGGACTCTTCCCCAGGATGGTGTGTGATCCATTGCTACATGACTTTCATTGACATCAGGTTGTTGTTTAATTGGCATGTGCTACATATTCCCAACCTTTTCATGAGTAATGTGGTACACATAACCTCCCTGCAATTTTTACCAGGTACTGGAGTGCTAAAGGAGAATAAGCAAAGATATAAATAGGCCTCATGCTGGAATGGCAAAGCTATGAAGATTTACGTTATCTATCAAACGTTTTAAAGTTGGTCAAATGTCTCTTGTAATTTTAATGACGGGGATACTTTAAGATTGAAGCATTTGAATATGGGATTTTTTTCATGCCCTGTCTTTCTTATGCTATTTATTTCTCAGTCAAAACATGTCCAAGTCCTGCCATTGTCTCTCAGGAGATATAATTTCCGTCTCTGGATTTCATCCAGTTTATCAACATCTTTTTAAAACATGGAACTCAGGAAAAAAATGCCATCGTCAAACTGTGAGCTGACCAGGGTTATCACTTTTATTTATTTTTCTACCTGCCTTGCACTAAGCAGGAAGATATGGGAAAGTGTAGCTCCCCCAAACCAACGCCCTCATCCTGTGACTCTAATGGGTTGTACCAACAGATAAATAACAACTTTTAAGAACAGAAAACAGCTTATTTTAATAACCACCCGAGAAGTCTATGCCAATGACACAACAATAACTTCATCTCTTGTAACTACACCCCTAGGCCTAATTGTTCTCAAGACATATCTCCCTCAAATCATCTCCCTATGCCTCAGTCTGTTTGATGAATCTGTAACTCATATTTTCTCATAGGATTTGGTCCTGGTTATTGTTTGGATACCATTTAGTATCCTGGGACTTTCTGAGCTTTTTTAACCCAAATTTCTAGTTTCCTAATTTGAAACAACCTTCTTCTTCTTCTTCTTCTTCTTCTTCTTCTTCTTCTTCTTCTTCTTCTTCTTCTTCTTTTTTTTTTTTGTAACACACTGGAAAAGATTATTACTTTTTAGTATCAGGTTTGTGAGGTTTGGTTATGAAAAGTGCCAGTTTCCATGTCCTAAAGCTGGTATTTTAATGAAGGCCTAACACAACTAGAAGGAAGTCACCAATCTAAATAGGACATTTTGGCATAATCTGGGCCTATCACAGAGATAGGGATGGCCTAGGACATTGGTGGATGAATGCTTTTTGTTGATTATGGCCCAGGAGAGAGAATATGCATTTGGATGGCATATTTCTGAAAGGTTGGTTTAAGACCTAGGGTCATCCATGGTACCTCCTAAAAGTCAGTCTGTGAATCTTACTCAGTGTGTAAGGAACTTCAGAAGTCAAGAGAGAGGTTTAGTTGCCTCAAAACATGCTGTCATGTTTTGTTCCCTTGCCTCTTTGCATCTCACCACCTGCAACCACTGAACTGGAGGGAGTCAGGCTGAGCCTTGTGAAAAATTATTTCACTAGGATTTGTTTTCATTGAAGACAGTCAAATCTCATAATGTCTATCCCAGAAGACTCTTGAAGGGCTGCTCCTCTGTTCTGGAAACTAGTGCTTTAATTGAAAGGGACTGGAAGAGACCAGAAAATCTCCAGAGGCTAGTCTCAGGGGTTACTTCAAAGGACAATAGTATGGTGTAGGGACATGGTTCTCAGACTTTAGTGTGCATCCAAATACCATGGAGGACCTCTGAGGCTCAGATCCCAGGGTATTCAGTAAGTCCATGGGTCTGCCTTTAGGACAAATTTTCAGGAGATGCTGATACAACTGGTCTAAAGTCCATCCTGAGAAGCACTGGTGTAAAGAGAGGAAAAGGTTCAGAATCTAGGTTGCATAAGCTCAAGTCCCACTGTTGGCACTTATAACCATGTGGCCTTAGCCACGTCATTTTGCCTCTTTAAGTTAGAGGGTATTATTGTTGCTACTGCTGTTTATAAAATGTCGAAACTAGTCCTTATCTCAAAATATCATCCAAAAGAATGGATTAGATAATGTGTGTCAAAGCACAGCTGTGCACAGAGTAGCTCTTTAGGTTCTTTGTATGCTTCCATACCTGCACAGGTGGGGCTCAAGGAAATCATGCTATCACTTCGTTTCACAACCACTTCTCCCGACTTTACTTAATAGAACTTCCTACCATGACCTTCATAAACCCACATGTCCACCACAGCAAAGGGTACTCAAAGCCACCAGCCTGGCCAGTGGAGACAGGATGTCCCTGTTGTCTCGACATCTGGCCTCTCCAACATAAGCCTCTAATTTTCTGTGGCTCTCTGCTGGCCTCCCTTCAATGTGGGAGAGTGGTGTGGATAACAAGCCCCATCTGTGAGGCAGCTGAATCCCAGAGGCCCCCCTTCTCCAAGCCTTTGAAGAAGCCATCCGCATTCTGCCTGGAGGTCTCCCGTTGTGGCCAGAAACTCTGTTCTCTATTAACAGTGGGGAGAGCATCAATATATTAAAAGGAGGAAGCAAATTAATGTCCTATTCTGGGATGTGCTAAAGCATAGCATGATGGAGGAGGCTGCTGCAGACGACAGGGTCTTGGACACACACACTACTGAGGTTGCATTCAGAATGGCACTCATTTTTCCCATCACTGCAGAGCAGGCCAGCATGATGAATGAAAAACCATGTGATCTGGAGTCAAATAGTGGGGTCTGAATTCAAACTCTACCAAGTGGCAGTAACCCCAAGCCTTAAGGCTGGTGAAAAAGTTATATCAAGGTCCACAGAGACTTTTGAGAAAGATCTCCACTCTAAATAAACTTAAAATTATTTTTAAAAACAGAAAGGAATAATTAAGAAAATGAGTCTAGTTTAGTTTACTTTAAAATATTAAAACCAACTGACCATTCTAGACATACAGGCTTGGGTGCTTCAGAGGTGAAGCACATGAGTTAATTTTCTTTTCTAATCTTTACATTCATCTGTAAAGTGATTATCTCCAAATCCCAGTGGGGCTTACCTGAAATCCCCTCTGAAGCTGCATCTATGGTATTATGAGTTATTTCCATATTAATGGTTCTGGGTGGGTTTTGCCTGAACTCAAGGACTTTTGGTTGCATTCTACACCTTCAACAATTGCTGAATGGGGCAAAACCATAAATGGTGCTGACCTTTCACACTGTTACTGAGCAATGAGCTTCTGCCACTTACTATTTCTGTAATTTTGGGTATATTACTTAATCTTGCTGTGCCTCAGTTTCCCTATATGTAAAATGGGGATGATATCAATCTTTGAAAGTTGTGGTAAGGATTGCTTTAAGAAAAATCTTTCTGGTAAGTAGGAGATGCCTAAAACCTACTTTCTGGCAACCTCTACCACCCCCCCACCCCTGCCACTGGCCTCACACAGCCCCTTGAATATGAGTCATTCTCCAAGTATTGAGTATAGGTGAGTTCTTGCAAAGCTCCATGATCTAATTCTTTTTTAAACAAGGAAAAGTTACTTATGCTAATGTTCTGTTTAGAAAGTGGTCACAGCAATGGTGTGCTGGTAAATGTTTGACAACTGCTCTCTGTAGAGTGAAGGGGTGATCTGTCACTTCTGCTGAATTCCATAGTGTGAATACTTCCATCATGACCATTTCTGAGCAACTAAGGAGATATCATTGATTACAGAGCTGGAAAGAAATAAGCACAGTTGACTTTTCCAAGGTAGTGAGGTTTAGCTTCAGTATACCAAAGGGTCCTGAGGTGAAGAACTGACCATTTCTAGGTAGTGACGGGAAAAGCAAGGAGGGAAGAGCAGAGATAAAGTGGAAATAAAGAAAAGGGAGAAAAGGAAGAAAGGAAAAAACAGAAAGGGAAAGGAAGAAGTACAGACCTTCAATACTATCTCTTTTGAGTCATCCTTTTTGTTGTTGTTGTTAAGAAAGGGAAACTAAGGACTAGAAAGGAGAAATAACCCTCCTATGATCACCCCTAAAATCAATGGTGGACTTAGGGCAGCAAGCTAAGAGCTTAATATGTGTGGCTAGAGATCAAATATTCCAGAGGGGAGCTAGAATTAATGAGTATAACTAAACAAATAACATGATAATTTGAACCAAATAAAACATTGTCCCATAGTCAAATGTATAATAATGACTTCTCTGGAGAAGCCCCATCACTCAGTCACTTCAAACTCAACTAGGCAAAAAGAGGGGAAGACTGGTCTTCGGGACCAGCCTTGGTGGGTGGAGAAGGGGCTGCCTACCCTGCTCCTAATGTCTCCAGGCCCTAAATTCTGTGATTGAAGGGTCAACATTTAGTACTTAGCTGTCACACAGGAACTGGCAGTACTAAACTACAGCTACAAGCAATAAACATGCACAATCTTGGGAGAATTACTGAGAAATCTGGTGGAATTACTCTGTGATTTCTCCCACTAGTGTTTGTTTTGCAAAGGGAATAATTTCTGTTGTGTTTCAGGTTTTCTTCCTTGTGATGTCAACATGCATTTAGACCAGATGTTCCAACCATCTTAGGAAATTCAGAGCTGCAGCAGCAGATCCTTCTTTCCCAAATTGAAAAGCTCAGCATTCCAGTTAATAACACCAGATTCATGTCTGTAATGATGGTGTGCAATTATTTTGAGATTGAGAGGAAGACTTAGTTTTTGGGATCCCCAAGGGTCAGAACTCCTAGTTGACCTCAGCCTTCCCAGAGTCATGATTCTGTTACTGACTAGCTAGCTAATCTCTTATACCTCTCCAAAATTCTCTAAACTCCCTCTTCTCCATTTGCAAAATAATGATGTGGAACTAATCACAGAATAAAGTAAGAATTCCACATTGCAGAGTAGTGTAAAGTAAGAATTCCACAACAAGAATATGAAAGTTCGAACTTTGCCTCTGCCACATAATAACACAGTAACTTTAGAAAATGGACTTATATCTCTGAGCCTCAGTTTCTCATGTGCAAAAGCAAACAAGAATAGTAATGACAACCAAGGAAGGATGAAGGTAGTGTAGTTTTGTGAAGATTAAATGAGATAGCACACATAGAGTATTTAGCCCTTATGCCTGAGCAGAGGAAACACTTAATAAATGTTGGTTTTAAAATCTTAAGGCTTTAAATTTAATGACACATAGGATTTGTGATCCCGTGACATGGATGAGGACACACAAACGTGAAATAAGTGGTTTGCCCAAAGACACACCACTAGGATTCAAGCCCAGGTCTATCTGACTCCAAATACTGTATTCTTCATGATGACATATATTTTGCAAAAGTTCTCTCATAGGAAATAGAAGAGGATGCATTCTTAATAATTACTACCATCTTTGTTCCTTCCATTTCCTTATGGTTGGGAATCCTTGAACCAGATGGCAACTCAAGAAGTGAAGCAAAAGAACCTTGCAACTTTTGGGGACAAGCTACTTAAACACCCTCCAGGCAGCAGAACTGCAGGAAGCTGGGAGTCAATTTTATCATTGTTTATTTCTGTCTTTCTGGAAGGGAAAGGGCAAGAGACAGGGATTGGGAAGAATTCTCAAGCTTAAGCCAGTTTCTAGTCTTCAAATAACTGATCTCATATTACAGACAAGTTTAAAAAATGGTAACAAGCACTTTGTGAAACCACTAAGCTGTGTCTTGCATAGCTAGTGAAGTTTCTGAACTGGTCTAAGCCATTTATTTATAGGGAAGAAAAAATACTCTGATGAGAACCATTTTCTAGTTTGACAATTTTATTTTAGTGTTACTTGATCTACTTTGAAGCCTCCTGGGAAATCAATGCTACATTTGACTTCTCTTCATGTCATTGTATTAGCTATTAGATGGCTAATTCGCTTCACAAGATATGCCAATATGAGAGGCACTTGGCTCACATTAGGAGTAGAATTTCACCACTTGATGGTCAGATCTTTTATGATTAAGACAGAAGAGCAATCCAAACACAGCAGCCAATGAAAATGCTCTCCAATCACCTGCAATCACTGCTCTTGGGTTTCTAATGGAAGTGGTCCCACTTAGAACCGATCATGCAGTTCTCATTTATCCTAAAAATAATAATGTGGTTTGGTTTGGAAGTTGACTATGGGAAACCCTTCTACTCTCTCTATCTCTCTCTCAAATCCCTCCCTCCTTTTCCTTCCTGTTTTTTCTACATGTTCTTTAGGTAGAACAATGAAAAAGTGAAATTAAGGTAGACCATAAAAGTAGCAATATGTAAAACTAAAACATTGTTTTCTAAGGAATTTCAGTGAAACATGCCAGCTTTGAAGTGAGATAATAAATATGGATTCTAAATTGCTCATTTTTTATTTATTAGCATGCAACTTTGAACTAGTCAATAAATGTACTTAGCCCTTAGTGTCCTCATGTGTCAAATGAAGATACTTCTGAGAATTTTTGCAAAGAACAGCTGTGATAATGCATAAACAGTATTAAAAACATGATGGGAACTTTTACTAAGTTCCTGAAGACATATATGGCCTTCATTACTCTGCAGTTAAATAGAATGATATGCCATCAGGACAAGGTGAGCCTTCACTAAAATAAAGTTCATTTTCAGACTGTAAGGTCTCTGAGACTGAAAAGCATGCATTTTAGAACTTCTCATCCCCTTGTTTAAAAATCAGGAGCAGCCAGGGCGGAAAAAATCTCAACCTTGTGGTCATGAAACACTCTTCCCGAGGCAGAAATGAAGGAGTTCTGTGTGCATGTGGGTGTGTGCACATGTGAGAGTACCAAGAAGGAAGTACTTGGAGTCCACTTTTGCCTCATGGCAGAAATTGCCCATGAGAGAAAAAGAGAAATAAATGACAAAAAAGGGGGAAAATCCTGGTGTTCTGAAATTATTTAACTTTTATGGGACCACAAATGAATGTCTGACTTCAGTTGGCCTTCCGTATCCATTTGATTAAGTAAGAATCTTCCTGTATCCTTCCCAACTATCCACTTTAGCCATTCTTAGAATAAGATGAGAAAAACATGTACAGAAAGCATTATGATTTCCTGAATACTTTTCAAAGCAAATTTCATAAAGTTTCCTTTGGAGAATCCAAGGAAATAAAATAGGGTGACTTATACCCTTTGCCCATGTCTTCATCCTTTACTCTCCCAAGCTCTGTGTGGAGATGGTCTTTGGTGAGTAAGAAAAAAGTAACAGACACTCTGTCATGACTAAAACAAAGAGGCCGTTCCCATTAAAAATAGAAAGATGAGTCTGTCAAGGCAGCTATTCTGGCCTGAAGTTTCTGAAAGATGTAGCTTCTTAAGCATGAATGAAGGCCCCAGGATACAGACTGAAGCATAGAATAAGACCCAACATAACAGTGGCAGAGTAGACAAAAAAGCAAAATTAGAGAAAGAAGAGGAGTTTGGGATATATGTCTAGGAGGACTTGTATGGACAGAGAGGTTAATTTATGGAAAATACAAAAGGGCATATTTTGTAGACATTCTGTAGATCCTTTGTGGATAAAAAATGTATTTCAGATATTAATTAGATTTTCATTATCCTAATGAAACATACCAGCATTGTGAAAGGATTCATTGGAATTTATCATGACCACTGTTGACTCAGCCACCACACAGGTAGACACCTGGGGAAGGGGAGAGGGCAGATGGGCAGAGCTGGGTCAGTGAAAGGCAAGCTTCTCAGAAAGTGATGAGTAAAATAAAGTTCAAAAATTGATGGTGAGGAACGACCCTGTCGTCCGAGTGGGGGTACCTTGGAAGCGTTGTACTTACATTCATAAGTGAATCCAGCCACGATTGGGTGGGGAATCTGAATAGTGTGGCATTCATTCATGCATCCATTCATTCAATCACTTATTCAATTTTTGAGTGAATGAAATAGAGTGTTTACAGTATCCAGGATGTGGGATGGATGGAAGAGATGGTCCGTTACTGGTCAGGGCTTGGTAACTCCTTAGGAATTAGAGTACCAAACAAGTAGACCTGTATTCAGGGATAAATAATATCAGGGTTGGAAGCTGTCACCAAGGCCAAGGGAAAAAAACCAAGTTCCTTGTTATAGTGCAGGTGAATGAGTGCTAAGATGCTCTCTCATCCTGCTCTAGACACACACCCTAGAATAGCAAGATGAATTACAGACTGCAATGAAGGTCACTACCTCATTTTCAGTCTTGGTCAGCACAGGTCTAAACAGTGGGTGGGACAGGACTCTAAGGTTAAAGTCTTCAGCCCCCCAACCTAAGCCAGCCTAGAACTGGGCCACAAAGCCACTAATGCAATGATAATACGCTGAAGCATTAAGTCCTACAAATATGTCCTCATACTTTCAAACAATGACCAGGAAAGAGGGGAAAAACAAAACAAAAAAGCCAGAGTGATGTGTTTACAAAGAGAAGCTGAGCTATTAGCCATGCTGCACCTTTTTATGTAGGCTTCTCCTTGGAAAAGAGTAAAGGTACAGGACTGCACGGGAGCCAGAGATGGCTAGAGAAAGAAGCTTCAGTGCTTAATTGGGAAGAAGTTCCAAAAAGGCTGAAGGCAGAAACAAAATGTATGGTGGTGTCCACCCTGCTCTGAGTGGTGAGGCTATGAGGAGGAGAATAAATAGATTAGTGTTGTTTTAGAGGTGTTCACTCTCTCCATTCAGCCACATAATACAATTATTTAGTAGTTCAGGATTGTTTTAATTCTGTTTGAAGAACTTAAGAGGTTAAGGGCTTGAAATGATAAATGCATTATTAATGTTGCCTCATAGAAACATCCAAGTCTATAATTTCTGAGGCAGGAAAAAAAAAAGACTAATAGGTTTTTACTCACTTTTCCCCCTTCTGGTAAATTAACCTACAAGACCTGTGAGAAATGTATAAATTAGACATTATTAGAGAAAGTAATAATGGACCAAAAGCCATCATCTGAAGCTCTGATTCATTAGCACGAGTGAAATGTGCATCCTTAGTTTTGGGGTATCTTCTTGTACTAAACCCTGTACAGCTGGGAAGAAAGGAGTTAATAGCACCGGAAGAGGAATGGTTCTTACCAGGAAGCATACATTCTTACATAAGGCCTGACATGATTCCACCAGCCCATGTGATAGTTACAGAAGACAAAGTGTACCGAAATAAAGAGCCTGGGTTCAAGAATACAGACCTAGGTTCAAATACCAGTCCAAGCAACTATGAATTGTGTGGTTTCACAAATCCAGACAGATTGAAAATAAAAGATGGAAAAGAAGGTATATGAAAGAACCCTAATCCTAAGAAAGCTGAATTTCAGGCTACATTAATACCAGTCAAAGTAAACTTTAAGACAAGTAGTATTACCAGAGATGAGATGTCTGAAAACCTCTTTTTGATTTCTTTATTGTTGTTGTTTTTCAGTTTCATGACCTTAAAATTCTTCCTCATTTGGGGCATCATTTGTCTATAAAAAAATCTGCATCACCCTTTATTCCTACTATAAACTACTCTGAGTGACTGCTCAAAAGTGCAGGGGATTTGTGGCTGAGAACCAGCCTTGTGTAGGATTTCTCCTAGCTCCTTCCTGGTGAGTGGATTACAGAGCCACACTGATGGGCTAAAGGAGTTTCTTACCAAGACAGACCTCTTTGGTACAATTGTGGGTCTTACGAATCACCTAACCGAATTCCTTTGTTTCATTTCATAAACATTCTTCAGGCATTGTCCTTGTAATAGATATTGACAGATATTCCATGTGTACAGAGATGAATCAGGGTGACTGTCTTCAGAAACCTTACAGTCTGCACCATAAGATTACACTGAAACATAATAGGTTTTGCAATAAACTTTTGGGCAAATTTGGGGCTATTTTACTCAGGGTATTTCCAGAAACCTCTTTTAAAGTGGTATTACCCAGTAGGAATCAAACTGTGTTTTGAGTTATATCTGTGTGCTCTGAAACCTGGTTTGGGTCACTTTTATGGGATGATTATCAGTTATTGTCACCAGCCCGTTTCCTACATGTTCTTTCACTGGGTCTTACATCTCCCCTCCTTCTCTACGCCCATCACAATCCCAGGAAGCCACCAAGGTTTACGGCACCTGCAGCCACCTGACTCTAACTTTACTTAATACAGTTTCTACCCTGCCTATATCCCCTCAATCTGCACCATCTCCGTGTTGATGGCTTCTACTGCAAGCAGTTTCAACTCTTTGCCCAGAGATTATCTCCAGCCACCAAAACACTCCCAGCAAACCAGAAGTGCTAGGGACTTAAGTGCCAAAGGAAGCTCATCCTATACCAATGGCTAACAGGAGCTGGTGGAAAATATCACAACTTTCTTGCTCTTTAGGAATATAACACCAAAGGTTATTGTATGTATCTGAAAGTCTTCCCGAAAGAATGAGTCCTGATTGCTTTGTAAGTAAGCTGGGGGATAAACCAGTCTTTATTGTCTTCTTTCCCTTTCCTGAGTCATTTCTCCTCCCTTCTAACAGTGCTTCCTGAATCATCTATCAAGTTGACCACTTTCAGAAAGACAATTTAAGACTAGATTTGATGGTGCCTGGGTGGCTCAGAGGGCTAAGCCTCTGCCTTTGGCTCAGGCCATGATCTCAGGGTCCTGGGATAGAGGCCCGCATTGGGCTCTCTGCTAGTGGGGAGCCTGGTTCCCCCTCATTCTCTGCCTGCTTCTCTGCCTATTTGTGATCTCTCTCTGTCAAATAAATAAATAAATAAATAAATAAATAAATAAATAAATAAATAAATAAAATATTCTTTAAAAAACTGGACTTGACTGTCAGGAAAACTAAGAGGGTAAGCAGAAGCTGGTGACCACAAAATGAGGAAGCCAAAGATGGTCCTTCCAAGCCTCACCCAAGGACCCAGAACAGGTATCCAGAGTCCCACGTTTCTCTCCTTCTGGTAACAGAGATCCCCAAGAAAAATGATCCAAAAGTCAAGGTCTAGGGGCCAAGGACCTCCGAGGCTCCTGGGAGACCCTGCAAGTCAGAATGTCTTTGATAAGCCTCATTACTGTGGTCATGACCAAGGTGCCCAGGACCTTGGTGATGCAGAAGCTCTTGGAGAGGTACGTCTGCAAGCCTGTGTCAAATTTGTCATGTGCAATGGAATGTACTCAGATTTTTCCATCAGGGTTTGTTTCTGGAGTAACTAACTTAAGATAATCTACATCCACAGGCAGAAGCACTTGTTCTTCATTTGCAGTTTTTTGGGTTAAACTTGGATTTCAATCTAATTTCTATAGTCAGTTATCCTTCTACTGTGACTACTGTACACCTCAAACTATTTTCAGCTAGAAAGGGGAGTTATTTACTCACATAACCAGGAAGTCAAGGGGTTTCATATGACATCAGTTAGAGTTTGATGTGGCCACTCTGTGATATTTCTTAGTCATCTCTTGGTTCTGGTATCTTCTTTGTCAGCTCCATTTCCAGCTGGGCTCTATTTGCAAAATTGTCAAGAAGGCTCATGACCTAGCAATCCCTTAAGTGCCTAGGATCTGTGGAGGACTGTGTTTGCAGTTTTGAGTTATATGGAGGAACCCTGAGTCTGAGATGCTAGTAGACAGTCTACATTTTAGGTCATGTCTGGATCATATCTCTACTCCTACCACCTACAGTGATGTCAGCCCCACATAAATCACATAGATTAAGAATGAGGGAGGAGAGTGTACTGAAGGGAAAAGAAGGCGCTCTGGTACCAGAGGAAGAGAGAATAATGGTGAGCACAGCAAGTTATATGAGTGACAAAATCATTTAGTCTTACTACTTAATGCAAAGTAGGAAGTAAAGGAGGAACATTTGAAGAAATGACCCAGGGCATTGGGCTAACTTTCTCAGTAGTGGTGACACTTCTCAAGTCTGACTTCAGTGCTCTGTCATTCTAATTGTGTGGTCTGTGTTTCACAAACTTCTCCAATTAGAGAAGCACAAGGAGTGTGACATGACTGAAGGTCTAAGAGACAGACAAAAATGAGCATATCATTCTTATTCCCATGACTTAATAAAATGTAACGTAGAGCTGACTCTTGAATAATGCAGAGGTTAGGTGTGCTGAATCCGGTGCAGTCAAAAACTGACATACAACTTTTGATTTCCCTCCAAAACTTATCTACCAGTAGCCTAATTTTGATCAGAAGTGTTACTGATGACATAAAAAGTCCATTAATACAAAAATTTTGTACGTTATACATATTATATACTATAGTCTTACAATAAAGTAAGCTAGGAAAAATATTATTAAGAAAATCATAAGGAAGGGTGCCTGGGTGGCTCAGTGGGTTAAAGCCTCTGTCTTTGGCTCAGGTCATGCTCTCAGCATCCTGAGATCAAGGCCCACATCAGGCTCTCTGCTCAGTAGTGAGCCTGCTTCCTCCTCTCTCTCTCTCTCTCTCTCTCTCTGCCTACCTCTCTGCCTGCCTGTGATCTCTCTCTCTCTCTCTCTCTCTCTCTCTGTCAAATAAATAAATAAAATATTAAAAAAAAGAAAATCATAAGGAAGAGAAAGTAGATGTATAATACTGTACTGTACTGAAAAAAACTCCACAGAGAAGCAGACCAGTGCAGTTCAAACTCTTGTTGTTTAAGGCCAATGAAGCAGCTATCATGGGCTAAATTGCCTCCCCCCGCCCCAAATTCCTGTGTTGAAGCCCTTAACCCCAGTGCCTCTGAATGCATTTGGAGATAAGACCTTTAAAAGGACAATTAAGTTAAAATGAGGCTGTTAGGGTGGGCCCTAAACCAATCTGACTGTTATCCTTATAAGAAGAGGAAATCTGGGTATAAATAAGCCAAGAAGAGAAAGTCAAGTATCGCATGGTCTCACTTACTTGCGGTGCATGAGGGGCAAACTGGAGGACAGTGGCAGAAGGAAAGCAAATGGGAACTAGGGTAATCTAGGGAGGGAAACGAAACAACAGAGACTTTGAACACAGAAACAAACTGAGGGACTTGGAGGGAGGGGGGTGGAGGGATGGGAGAG
>PITA01019161.1:0-38377 GCA_004023965.1 Spilogale gracilis | reverse complement strand
TGTCAAAGAGGTTACTGCCTATGTTCTCTTCCAGGATTTTGATGGATTCCTGCCTCACGTTGAGGTCTTTCATCCATTTCGAGTTTGCCTTTGTGTGTGGTGTAAGAGAATGGTCTAGTTTCATTCTTCTATACATAGCTGTCCAATTTTCCCAGCACCATTTATTGAAGAGACTGTCTTTTTTCCACTGGATATTTTTCCCTGCTTTGTCAAAGATGATTTGCCCAAAGATTTGTGGCTCTCCACTCTGTTCCATTGGTCTATTTCTCTGTTTTTGTGCCAGTACCACGTTGTCTTGGTAATCACAGCTTTGTAATAAAGCCTGAAGTCAGGTAATGAGATGTCCCCAGCTTTGCTTTTCTTCTTCAGCAATTCCTTAGTGATTCGGGGTCTTTTTTGGTTCCACAAAAATTTTAGGATTGTTTGTTCCAACGTTTTGAAAAATGTTGGTGTTAGAAGTCCTAGCAACAGCAATCAGGCAACAGAAAGAAATAAAAGGTATTCAGCTTGGCAAAGAGGAAGTCAAACTCTCGCTCTTTGCAGACGACATGATACTCTATGTGGAAAACCCAAAAGACTCTACCCCCAAACTACTAGAACTCATACAACAATTCGGTAATGTGGCAGGATACAAAATCAATGCACAGAAATCAGTTGCATTCTTATACACTAACAACAAAAAAATAGAAAGGGAAATCAGAGAATTGATTCCGTTTACTATAGCACCAAAAACTATAAGATACTTAGGAATAAACCTAACCAAAGAAGTCAAGGATCTGTACTCGAGAAACTACAGAACACTCATGAAAGAAATTGAAGAAGACACAAAAAGATGGAAGAGCATTCCATGCTCATCGATCGGAAGAATAAACATTGTCAAAATGTCTATACTGCCCAGAGCAATCTACACTTTCAATGCCATTTCGATCAAAATTCCACCAACATTCTAGGATTAAGTTTTTGAGGAACCATCAAACTGTTTTTCAAAGTGACTAAGCCATTTTACATTCCCACCAGCAATGACTGAGGTTTCCAATGTCAAATAAAAGTGAGAAGAGCAAGCATCCTTGTGTTGTTCTTGATCTTAGGTTGAAAAATTTCAGACTTCACCATTAAGTATATTTTCATAACTTTCAGAAATTTTTCATAAATGTCCTTCATCATGCTTTCTAATCTGTTTTAATCTGTTTTTGAGTGTTTTCATCATGAAAAGGTGTTAGATTTTTCCACATGTTTCCACATTGAGATGTTGACATGGATTTCTCCTCTTCCTTTTATTACTATGGATATATTACACATTGATTATTATGATTATTATTATTATTTATTTTGTACTAAGAAAGGTCACTTCATCAGGAATATAATTCTACTAATACATTGCTAGGTTCAGGTTGCTAACATTTCATTGAATATTTTTGCCTCTATAGTCCTAAAACTATTGATCTGCGTTTCTTTTTCTTATGATATTTTTATCTGGCTTTAGTATCAGGATAATGCTGGCTCCATAGAATGGTTGAAATGCTCCTTTCTCTTCTATTTTTTGAAAGCGTTAGAGAAGCACTGGTATTAAGTCTTTCAGTGTTCAATAGAATTCACCAGTCAAGTCATTCGGTCCTGGATTTTTCTTTGTTGAGAGATATGTGATTACTGACTTAATCTCTGTTACAAATCTGTTTAGATTTTCCACTTCTTCCTCAGTCAGTTTTGATAGCTTATGTGTTCCTAGGAATTTCATCTTGGTTATCTAAATTTGTTGTTCATATTATTATCAGTTGTTCATAGTATTAGAATCCTTTTTATTTCTGCAAGATCTACAGTAATATTCCCAATTTTTTGATGATTTTCATAATGCAAGTCTTTTTTCTTTGCTAGTCTTGTCAAAGGCTTGTCAATTTGGTTGACTTTTCAAATAAACAACTTTTGTTTTCATTGATACTATTTGTGTTTTTTTTTTTTTAATTCTTGACTTCAGTCATCTCTGCACTAATTTTTATTATTTCTTTTCTTTCCCTAGCTTTAGCACATTCATTCTTTTCTAGTTCTACAAGGTATAGAGTTAGGTTACTGTATTTGGGATATTCTTTTTTGATGTTAGCATTTATGGCTATAAGTTGCCCTGCAAGCATTACTGCTGGTGTATCCCATAAATTCTGGTATACTGTATTTTCATTTTCATTCATTTCAAAGTATTTTCCAATTTCTTCTATAATTATAGCCTTGATTCACTGAGTTTTTTTAAGCATGTTGTTTAAAATCTACATTTACATAGACTTCCTAGGTTTCTTTCTGTTATCAATTTCTAGTTTCATTCCATTAGGTCAAAAAGGATGCTTAGTATCATTTCAGTCTTTTTTATTCTATTGAGATTTTTTATATAGCTTAACATATGATCTATTGTGAATAATGTTCAATGTCAACAAGAAACAAATGTTTTTTCTATTGCTATTGGGTGGTGTGTACTATATAAGTCTATTGGGCCTAGATTGTTCTAGTGCTGTTATATTAGTTTAGGTATCCCAGCACTCTTTTGGTTACTATTTTCATGGGATACAGTTTTCATCTTTTTACTTTCAAGATACTGTGGATCTCAACTAAGTCTCTTATAGATAGCATATAATTGAATCATGTATTTTTATCCATTCTATCACTCTCTTTTAAAGTTATCACTCAGTAAAATTTAATCCATTTAATACATTTAATCCATTTTCATGAATGCAACTACTATCAAGAAAAGACTGGGACGCCTGGGTGGCTCAGTTGGTTAAGCCACTGCCTTCAGCTCAGGTCATGATCCCGGAGACCCGGGATGGAGTCCCACATCGGGCTCCCTGCTCGGCGGGAAGCCTGCTTCTCCCTCTCTCACTCCTCCTGCTTATGTTCTCCCTCTCTGGCTGTGCTTCTCTCTGTCAAATAAATAAAATCTTTAAAAAAAAAAAAAAGAAAAGAAAAGACTTACTTATGCAATTTTTCTATTTATTTTCTATAATACTTAAATATTTTTTGTTCTTTAATTTCTCCATATTTGCCTTCTTTTGATTAGTTGATTTTTCCCCAAATGTATTTAGTTTCCTTACTGGATTTATATTGGTGTTTTATTTTGTAAAATTTTTCCTAGTGGTTCCCTGGAGATTACAATTAACATCTTAACTTCATAAAAATTAAGTTTGAATTAAAATCAATGTAGTTTCAGTAGTATTAAAAAAAAAAAACCTCTGTTCCCTTATACCTCTGCTCCCTCCCTTTATGCTGTCATTTTACAAGTTACAGATTTATACATTGTGTGCCTATTAATACAAATTTATAATTTTATTCATTTAAAAATAATATAGAAAAACAAGTGATGCAAAAATAAAAATGCAATCATGCCAACTTTTGTATCTATTTTTATAGCTACTTATTGTTTATTTATTCATATGGCTTCAAGTTACTAACATCCTTTCATTTCTTTCTTTTTTTTTTTTAAGATTTTATCTATTTATTTGACAGAGAAAAACACAGCTAGAGATGGAACACAAGCAGGAGGAGTGAGAGAGGGAGAAGCAGGCATCCTGCTGAGCAGGAAGCCCAATGCCTGGCTTGATCCCGGGACTCCTGGATCATGACCTGAGCCGAAGGCAGTTGCTTAACCAACTGAGCCACCCAGGTGCCCTACGTCCTTTCATTTCTGCTTACAAGACTACCTTTAGATTTCTGATAGAACAGTCTGTTAGAGATGGAGTCCCTCAATTTTTGTTTACGTAGAAATATCTTAATTTCTCCTTTGTTTTTGAAAGATACTTGTGCAAGAATCAGAATTCTTGTTTGAAAGCCTTTTTTTTCCCCTTCTAGCATTTTAAATGTCATAACACTGGCCACTGCCCTCCATAATTTTTTTTTAAGATTTCATTTATTTACTTGAGAGAGAGAGCACAGAGGAAGAGGTAGAAGCAGACTCCCCACTGAGAAGAGAGCTCAACATAGAGCTCCATCCCAGGACCTTAAGATCATGACCTGAGCTAGAGGCAAACGCTTAACCAACTGAGTCACCTAGGTTCCCTTGACCTCCAAAATTTCTGATGACAAATTAACTGTCTTTTATTGAGGATCCCTTACTCATGATGAGTCAATTCTTACTCACTGCTTTCAAGATACTCTTTGCCCCAGGCTTTCAATGATTTGACTATAATGTGTGGATCTCTGAGTTTATCCTACTTAGAGTTCACTGAATTTTAATAAATTCATGTCTTTCATCAAATTTGGGGAATTTTAGCCAATGTTTCTTCAAATATTCTTTCCTTTTTCTCTTTGTTACTCTTGGACTCCCATTATGCATACATTTGTATTTGTAATTTTTGTCTTTCTGTTCTTCAGCCTGAATAATTTCAACTGGCCTATTTTCAAGTTCATGGAATCTTTCCTCTGTCAGTTCAAATCTATTGATGAACATCTCTAATTTTTCATCTAGTTATTATACTTTTAATCTCCAGAATATCTACTTGGTTCTTTTTTTTTTATAATTCCAATGTCCTTATTGATAATCTTAGTTTGTTGAGACATAAGTCTCCTGGTTTTAGTTTTTTTAAATGATTTTATTTATTTGACAGAGAGAGTTCACAAGTAGGCAGAGAGAGAGGAGGAAGCAGTTTCCTTGCTGAGCAGAGAGCCTGCTTTTTACAAGTTACAGATTTATACATTGTGTGCCTATTAATCTCTCTCCCAGGACCCTGAGATCATGACCTGAGCTGAAGGCAGAGGCTTTAACCCACTGAGCCATCCAGGCACCCAGTCTCCTGGTTTTAACTGTCTATGGAGTTTCCTTTATCTCTTTGAGAATATTTAAGACAACTGATTTAGTTATTGTCCAATAAGTCCAACATTTAAGCTTTCTCAAGGCCATTTTAAAATCTGTTTTTCTTTTTTCCCCCTTGTTAGTGAGACAAAGTTACTTTTTTATTCTTTGCCTGATTCATAATTTTTGCAGAAAACTAGACATTTTAAATAGTTTAATGTGAAATAGAAATAAGATTACCTTCCCTCTTTTGGGTTTGTTGTTGCTGCTTGATGTTGGTTGTTCCTTCTTTGTTTAGTAGTTCTTCTAAACATATTTGGTAATGTCTGTATTCTTTGTCATGTGTGGCCACTGAACTAAGTATTTCATAGGCTAACTGGTAAACTTATGTTTTCTACAACTTATCTTAAATATCTGGAGTCAAAAGAAAAAAAAGAAAGGGAAGGGAAAGAAGGGAAAGGAAAAGGACAAAGAAAAGGAAAAAAAAATACTCTTCTAGTCTTGGCAGATTGGCTCTCTGTTGAAGTATTCCTTCAATGCTTACCCAGGCTGTTTACAACTCTGCTTCTACTTTTAATTGTTGCCTGCACAGATCCTAAAGGTCGGCCAAAGATAAAAGATCAGGGTCTTCTTAGGTCTTTCCTGAGCATGTGCCTAGCTCTGGTCATATGCATGCACTTTTTGATTCTGCAGTGTATATAACAGCTTTGAAAAACCCTATTTCCCCCATGTATGTCTTCTTTCCCAGGCATTTTGGTCTGTCTAATGTTTGTCCTGACTGTTATTCATGGCTTCAGACAGTGGTGGCAAGAATATGCCTTTAAATGCTTTCAGTAAACACTGCCTGTTAAGTGGTTCCAGCTGAGTGATTGCTCCAAGTCAGGCAAAACAAAGACTAGGCTTTGTGCTAGTTCTTCAAGAAGTCATCAGACAGGTCAAAACACTGAAACACAATTCTTTGAGAATAAGGTCCATATTGTTTTCTCCGGCACTAGCAATCTGCACCACAAGCAAAAGCTGCTCTCTTCAGGCCCACCACAGACTTGGGGGCTAGAGGATGACAAGTGGGCAATTTATAGTGCCACAGTCCTCTCTTAATACAATACAACGGACTCTTCATTAACTTTTCCCCTAGTTGTTATTTTTTACTAAATTCAGATTTCTACAAAAGTTGATTCTGACAAGTTCTACCAACATTTTTTTGAGGTGGGACAGTGCCCAAGAAATTTCTATTCTGCCATTTTCAGTGATATCCCAATTCTTATATATTTTTTAAAATGCATTTTAATAACAAATATGAAAAACTCTTATTTCTCTTTAAATAAAACTCATCTACAGCCCCTTAATCATTAAAATGTGAACATAAAAAACAATTTAAAAAGAATGAAAGGTGCTTACCATTCCTCAAGAGATGTTTCAAACTGTCAAAATAAAGAATCTCAATAAAAATCAAATTTTAAATATCTCAAAAAAATAGACTTAGCTTACATTTGAACTCACTAATAAAACCATAAGTACTCCACTTCACAGACCCCACTATATTTTTGTCAAACTATACTCTTTTATTTCTAAAAGAGATACATACCTTTACTACCCAGTCCTTTTATTACTCCCACCTAAATCTTACTCCTTCATTAAGAAGCCTGTTCAATGCCACTTACTCCCAAAAGACTTTCTAAATAATCAGAAGTGTGTTATATCCATTAAGTTTTAATATATAACCAAAGAGTGGAAAACACTCTGGTATGTTCACAAATATTTAGTTTTCCATAGTGTCCCTCTTTTAGACTACAAACTTCACAGTAGGAGTCATGTTCTATAGAATATTCTAAGACTATCCTGGTAGTCAGAGACACAAATTACCAAAAACACAAGGGAAACATAGTCATAATTTTATAGGTTTCATAGATAATCTCTAATTCCAGATGTCAGTTGGGCATATATTATAATTCTATAATATCTCTCAAATAGGCCTGTTTCAGATATAAATTTTATGTCAACAAAAAAAATTAAGAAAATTGGAACAAAGTATGGACTTTAGTTAGTAATAATGGTACCAATACTGATCCATTAATTGAACATATGTACTATCCCAATTGAAGATATTAAAATAGGGAAAATATGGTCTAGAGTATATGAAATCTCTCTATTATCTTCCCAACTTTTCTGTAACTCTTAAACTATTATAAAATGAAGTCTATTTTAATAAAACAATACTATTTAGGAGAACATAAAGATCAATTAAGGGAAAGTAAATTATGTTAAAGAAAAAAATAGTATGACCATGGCTTTTGAGTTATTAGAATAAACCCAATCAGATTAATATGGGACCCCAAAGTTCTTATGGAAGTTGTAACATTTTGGACTAAAAAGCAAAAGATTCAAGATGCAAAGACAATTCCAATTTATAGCAGTGTTATAGACTAATTTGTGTTCCTCTAAAATTTGTATACTGAAGTCCTAATCTTTAATGTAACTGTATTTGAAGACAGGACCTTTAAGGAGAAAATTAAAGTTAAAGGATGTATAGGATGGGGTCCTAATCCAATAAAACTGGTGTTCTTATTAGAAGACAAAAAGACACCAGAGCTCTCTCTCTCTCTCTCATCATGTGGGCATAGAAGAAAGGCCATGTGTGAACACATTGAGGAGTCCATATACAAGCTAGGAAGAGAATCCTCAGCAGAAACCAACTGTGACAACACCTTGATTTTGGACTTCTAGCCTGAAGAACTGTGAGAAAATAACCTTCTGTTAAGTCTCCCAGTCTGTCATTTTTTTTAATGGCAGTTTGAACAAACTAATACAGCAAAAAGTTTAAGATAGATACTGAGGCCTATTTCTTATGGAAATCTAAGTCCCTCTCAGAACCAGGAGCTCAGAGAGTAAAGCAGAGATAAGAAGAACCACAAATTGAGAATCTATCCCCAGGAAGCAAAATTGATTCCTAAGCAAAAACCTTTTTTAGACTCACATGTGGTAGACCTAATACTATGTACCTTCATAAATTTCAGAATTTTAGGCATTAGTGAAGGATGTATCTTTTATTTCTCCCCTTTTTGAATAACAGTATGTATTGTGGTAATTTTGTCCCTGCCCTGCTTGCTTGCTAAGTGTGCAGGAGCAGTATTTAACATCATTTAATTCACAGATCATCAGGTCAAAAAAGCTGAAAACAGAAAACTTTATCTGCATCATATCTGCTGCAGAACATATAAATATGGACCTGTTGATGGTGATTATAGTCCGCAACTGGATGGGTTGTTGATCATGTTACCAATGGACTAATTGATAGCTACACAAATTGTTCCCAAAGAATCACATATCCTGGTATCCCCATCTTGTCTAATACTCTACCACATTAAGAGGCATTGATTATATGCTTTGCTTTGGCCAGTAGGACATGAGCAAACATAAAAAAAGCAAATATTTTAAGCTCTTGCCCATGAGATTTGTCCTCCTAGAACACTGTCCCAGACATGGGTGTGAGGCCATCTTAATCACCATTTTAAGTTAAGTTAGCAGGTGTGTACATTCATATGATTGGCTCCCAGCAAGAACTAACAAAATTGCCCATCTGAGCTCAGAACAAATTGCTCAAAGGTCATCAAATAAATGTTTGTTCTAGCCACAAAGTTTTAGAGAGAGAGGAAGAGACAGAGAGACTGAAAAAGAAAGAGTGGGTATATTATGCCTATACCAATAGACAGAAAAAACAATGCTGTTTTTCTGAAGATATTTTCATTAGAGTAATAGGTATCAAATTCAAATTGTATTAAATAACTAAGCAATTGGGAGGTGAGGCATCAAATTATAAATTTAGGTAACCCTTTTCAAATAAAACAGGAAGAGGAAAAGGGATATATTTAAAGGTATGTATGGGATTAAAAAGATTTCTTGAAAACAAGAGAAACATCAATATTTTAAATATTGACAGAAATTAGTTAAGAAAAAAGAAGGATATTTGGAAGATAGATACGAACATCTGATAGAACAAGATCCTTACAAAAAGTGCAGATAGAATACAGATAAGGAGAATAAGCCACGGATGGGGGAAGGGAATTTTCCATGGAAGGACAAAAGGAATAATATTTATGGAATTCAAGGATGTTCATAAGTGGGATAACAGGAGTTTGAAGCATTTCTGTTATCATTCCTCCTATTTTCTTTGGGAAGTGAGAGGTGAATGAGTAGTAAGGTAGAGAATTTGGAGACTTGAATGAGAATACTGGAGTAGCCACTAGAGAATACTAGAGAAATTTCTGGTTGACAAGCAATAATTTCAGACCAGTATTAAAGGTCAAATTGAGGTTGGAAACAATATATCCATAACATCTCAAATTGGGATTGTTGTGTAATGTTCTCTGGCACTATTCAGCAGCCTGGGGTGTAGAAGTGGAGATGGCAGACCGTCAGAGAAATTTCACCAGGGCTGGCATTCCATTAGACTAGAAGGATGGTAGGATAAACAAGTAAAGAACCACATAGGCCAATTAATGAGTTTTAAGAGATGAATTCATTAGTCAAGGACGTAAAGGAAAATGGGGATGACAGATAGGAAATAATGGATACTTCAGGATTTGAAGTGTTCTTACATTTCAAACAAAATATAACAGAATTAACAGAATTAGAGAACTCAAAGTATTAGACCTTAGGTCAGTAGGGTCAGATGATTAAATATTACTTTTCAAAATCAAAAACATATATGATATGGTGTAAGCTCAGCAAGATTTTGTAATTAGAATTCTAAGCATTTTAACAATCATAGTTTTTGGTCCTCATAGGTGAAATACTCTCTGGAATACATGACACAGCATGGTAGAGGGAATGTTCTGATCTCAGACACACCTGTCTGGATGCTAAGTCTGCCACTGACTATGTGATCTTGGTGGAAATCAACCTCTGGAATCAGTTTCCTCATCTGTAACTGAGGATACTGGCATTTTCTAACTCACAAGGTTTCCATAAGGTTTTAATGAAATAATACATATTAACTATTTAATATAGCATATGATATATAGTAGGCAGCTATTCAGTATTAGCTCTATCACTGTTATTGATAATATTATTTTTGTATAATACATTCTTTGTATTTAAATGAATTATTTCTAAATACTTTCTATGTCATCCTTTCAAATCATGGTAACATTTTAATGACATGTACTGATTAAGTGAAAAAATTTTAAATTCAGTAGAGATCATTCCAAATATAATAAAGCTATCTCTAGACAGTCTAGAAAAACAGGTGGAAGAAAAATAAAACGAAATCTTTTACTTATATGAGATATCCAGGTAATTATTTCCTTCATATTGCCATGTTTTCTCATTCCTCGCAAAAAATATAGAGAACATGTTCATAGTAACTCTAAAGAAATTTCTTTTGGAAATTCAAAATTGCAATTAAACTGCTATGAATGCATGAACAGGCTTATGGTAGATTCATCTCTGCTGATCACAGGCTTGACAACATTCACTGTGACTAGAATGGAAACCATGGTGATTTAATGGGCAAATAAACTATAATGGCTGATCCAAAAAAGACTCTTTCACTCATTTAATGTAGTCCATGCCCAAAGTAGATGACAGCTTTATAATTACTTATAGAGCTTTACCTAATAAAAAATTAAGATGATCCTGATTAAAACAAACAAGCATCCTCCCCAAAAGAAACCTCGCAACCATCAATAGTAATGCCCAGCCCTAAGAAACTAATCTGCTGTTTCTACAGACTGACCTACAGAGGACATTTCACATTAATGGGATCATAACATATGATTTTTTGTGATTATGGTAATGATCACACAACTCTGTAAATACACTAAAAACCACTGATTTTAACACTTTAAATAACAAACTTTATAGTATATAAATTATCTCAATAAAGCTGTTTTAAAAATCAAGCAGTTTATAGAAAAACATAATTGACAAACCAGACAAAAGTGAAAAGCTTCAATTAAAAGAAGAAAAACTGCAGACCTAGAAAGGGCATCACTTTCTTTTTCTCTTTGTCTTTGACTCCTCCCAAACCCTTCATAAATGTACTCCTTGCAGTCCCCAAGAAAAACCAATAGGTAAAGACAGTGACGGGACTATAAACAAGGAATGAATAAAATTGAAAAATGTTGGGGCGCCTGGGTGGCTCAGTTGGTTTGGCGACTGCCTTCGGCTCAGATCATGATCCTGGAAACCCTGGATCAAGCCCCACATTGGGCTCCGGGCTCAGTGGGAAGCCTGCTTCTCCCTCTCTCATTCCCCCTGCTTGTGTTCCCTCTCTAGCTGTGTTTCTCTCTGTCAAATAAATAAAATCTTTAAAAAATATGTTAAACTCCTCCCAAAGGTACAATAAGCTGATAACTTTTATTAGATAAAATGCTTTTAAGTGGTAAAAATGTTGAGAAGAAACATTCTTCTGCATTTGGTTCAGGCATTGGGTACTTCAAAATGTATCCAGACACGCATTTATAAAAATTTGGTATTTCCTCAGGAATAATTGTATACTTTAAATATTTCCAACACAAGTAACCTACTCTATTTGAAACTAGATTTTATGCTTAGATTTAACTAATTCTGAATTATGATCTATAGGAAAACAGAATACATAATCTTTTCTCAAAAACCCAGATGTACTGTTACTCTTTGGAAGTAACAGATCCTAGAAGCTTTTGTTTATCAAAAAATCACAAGCTATATCTTTAAAATTTCCTTCAAGTCCAATTTCTTAGTTTTCTTTAATTTTTTCAATAAAGACTATGAATGTAAAGTTGTCTAGCCAGTACTACCAAAAGTTCGTTTTTCCAGGTAATATTGGAAAGTTCTTTTCAGTTTGGTGGGGTTAGTCAGAAAAAAAAAAAAAAAAACATTTGTCTTTTTAAATAATATAGGTGGCTACCATTTCATTCCCAAAATATTAACTCAAATATAACTGTATAATCAATAACTGTGGTGACTTAACCAACAATAAAAATAGCATAAGAAACATAAATATACTCTATAAATACATTCTATTATCATTTCACACTAGCAAATTTGACTACCAAATATGAGGTCAAAATAAAATAACATTAATTTAATTTAGAAAATATAAAAAGCCTAACATCACTCCTGAATTTTTTAAAAAAGTTATAAGCATTAATTTCACAATTAATCTTTCAAATAAAGTTTATGTGCATATTTATTTGTTAACACATTATTATACTTATTAAAGTTTTTGTCTAGAAGTATATTTATCTGACATTGCTATTTGTATTATTTCCTGTTGTCAAAATACCTACAAATATTCCATGTCAATGTAAGAATTAAGGCCTTCTTTTCTCCTTAAGGATTATAAATCAGAAACTGAAAGGGGCTTTGGAGTCAGAAGGAACTCAATTCAAATTCCAACTCTAATGCTTACTACCTGTATGATGATGTATAAATTACTTGACTTTCCTAAGTACTAGAATTTTCACCAATAAAGTAGGATTCTTGTGAAGTACAAATATAGAAATACACATTTAGTGAGTGACTAGAAAATAGCAGATGTTTTCTGTTTTTTTCTTTTTTTTTTTTTTAAGATTTTTTTATTTGAGAGGGAAGGAGGGAGAGAAAGAGAGAGAGAGAGAGAGGAGATTGCATGCACAGTGGTTAAAGGCAGAGGCAGAGGGAGAGAAAGAATCTGAAGCAGACACTGTGCTAAGCAAAGAGCCCAACACGGGTCTGGATCTCAGGACCCTCAGATCAGGACCTGAGCAGAAACCAAGTCAAATGCTTAACCGACTGCTCCACCTAGATGACCCTAGAAAACAGGAGATATTTGGTAAATGGTAGTAGCTCTTACTGTATTGGGTAGATAGGTGTATCAGATGTATGTAGAAAACAAAGGTTCTGCTTCAGGTCCTTATTTGTTTTTCCACTCAACAGACATTTATTGAGCACCTACTATCAGGCTCTAAGCCTAGCACCAGAAGACAGCACTAAGCAAGTCATTCTGATGCTGGTCTTACAAGGCTTTTTTATTCATTCAGCTAGCTCACTCTCATAAATCTTTACATAATAAAGTCTTTTTTCAGTTACCCTGAAGCTATAAAATAGTTTACTTTGTGAATTATTTTATATAAGGTAATCTTTTAGCTGGCCTATTATCCATAGTTTATTAACTGCTCAGAATCCCAAGTGGGACTGGATAAAAAACATGGGTTTTTGATAAGAGATAGTGGGTTCAAATCCGAATTCTATCTTGTGATCTTGAACAAGTTTCTCAACTATTTAAGTTGTTATTTCCTCATCTATCAATTAGATAAAAGAATAACGATTTAAGAGGCACCTGGGTGGCTCAGTTGGTTAAACATCTGCCTTCGGCTCAGGTCATGATCCCAGCATTCTGGGACTGAGTCCCACATCAGGCCCCCTTCTCAGTGGGCAGCCTGCTTCTCCCTCTCCCGCTCCCCCTGCTTGTGCTCTCTCTCTGCCAAATAAATAAATGAAATCTTTTTAAAAAAAGAATAAGCATTTAAAAATAGTTTGAGCTGTTATAATTGCTAATATAGCTATTATAATCATAGCTACTGGAATTATTAAAACACCTACAAATTTATTTTCATAATTAAAAAAATGCTTCATCATTAACTTAAAAACATGTGAGGTATATATAGCATATCATATCAATAAAGATTAATTCTCTTCTATCTACTTAAAAATATTTCTCAAGGCTCAGGACACCATTGGACCTATGACCCACAAAGCATATTCTGAAAAGGTATGCTGATTTGGAAAAACAAAGAAAAAACAAAGATAAAATACAATAAATATAAAGAAATATCATACTAATATAAAATGATATCAATAATATGGAAATAACAATAGCTAATATATACTGAGTGCATATCATATGCTGGCATTTTGTCTAACAATGTCATTATCTCCATTTTTATTGAGGTCACAGAACACGTGGCTCTCAAGTCTGCAATTTTAAGGACTGTACACTAATGCCTCTTGAAGGAGATATCACCTTCCATCAAACATCATGATTGGCCCATCAGAACTTTCTGAGTCAGATCCAGTAATGGTGATGAGGGAAGAGAATTAGCACAAACTTATCCTCCTGCCTGGACAATCTGACTTTGCACTAATTGTTCAGAATAATCCTAACAAAAGGTATGTGAAGGCATTTATCATTCCTAAATCATCTAAAGATAACTGAAAGTTACAGTGATCTCAACATTGAAGTCCCTTAAGAATAATAAAGGTAAACAGGTTAAAAAGACAGAAAGAAACATTACATTCTCTTTCAACAGACCTAGTAAGTATTTCCTTAGAACAAAATAACTCATTAAAAAGGGCACACTGTCCTTTTACATACCAATTTTCTTATCTAATCATCTAATCAGTTTAGTGTACCTAAAAACAATGTAAATACTATTTAATTTGCTAGTCAAGTTGGCTTATGGAAATTACTACTTAGCATGATTGCCTCCAGATAAGGAATAAACAGGTAGGGAAAAAATCTATTTAGTAAAGTCGTTTCACCTTTATGAAGTGAGACTATTAAAAACATGTCTAGATTAGTAAATTACATAACTGAGCAAGGGTTCTACAAAATATCCCAAGTATCATTAAAAAATAACTCCCTGGGTTCTTTAAATAATAGCCCTTATAAGCTCTACAGAGCTTCCAAACCTTTAAGCATTTTAAATCTTACCCGTTTCAAATGCTCTTGTATTTTAGATTCCAAATCTTCAATGTGTGAAATCATTTTTTTGACACATGGTGCTGGGATGTTTACTAAAGCACAGCTTTGACGTCGACATGGATAGCTGAAGTAAATGCCTCTATTCACCCCTTAAAAAATAAAGCAGACAGGAATTAAAGCTACATACAAAATAGTAAACTGTGATGTTCAGAATACATAAAATGCTTTATTAATATTAATACTTTCTAAATTTAACAAATTGATAACCATTTCAGAATATAATAAAATAATAATGTTAAACTTATATAATTATATAGAGTGTTCCGTAACATCGTGAACTAAACATTGAAAAAAACAACTAATGAAAAAAGGCAGAAAACCAGTTTCTAAATTTGTTTCTAAATAGTTCCTGTATCACTTAAAAAATGACTTTGAAATATATTTTAAATTCTCTCTTCAAAGAGAGTCCACATCTTCCAGTGTAAATATCAAACCACTCATGCATTGAAGAAGTTCTTCTTTAAATCCAGCATGAGTTTCTCTTGCTGAAAAAAAAAAATAATAAAAGCAGGTCCCCTTCATCCTTATAATAACCTCATTTTCTACCTTCCATTTCTGAAAATTGGAGTCTCATGCAAAGAGTGATTGATGTTCCCACTACAGCATTCAAGTTGTACTCATCATAAAATCCACTCAGTCCGATGTGCCTCAGTGATTCTAATCCTGGCATGTCCCGAATCGACTGAAGGTTGCAGAAGCACAGCAAAGTTCTCCATGAAACTCCACCAAAGTGCTTACTTGCAGTCCTTTTGCCTCTAAGGACTCTATTGGGCTGGATTATAGCTGCAATCACTGATCTTAAATGCCAGACACAAAATAGGCTTGGTATCTCCGTGAGAACAATGTGATGTCCTCATTTCAGTTGACCTTGAAGAACACAGAACTTATGCTGTTGCCCCAGACTGTGCTTTTTTGTTTCAATGCCAACCCAGAGACAGTAAATAGCTTCAATTAAACAGCAATCTTTTAAATATCTTTTAAGTCTCATAATACCCCCCTCCGAAAACAAAATCTCTGTGAAAATAGCATATCTCCTTCACTTATAAACAAAAGTGTTTGCCCTATCCCATATATTACATATACACATATATTTTAACGTTTTTTAAGAACTAAAAATATGGGCCAATCATGGAACTATTCTAAATACTTCTAATTCCACATTTTATTTAATTCTCACAACAATCTTACGAAATGGGATTATTTCCTTGATTTCCTAGATAAGGAACAAAGGTTTAGAGAAGTTAAGTTATATAATGTGTCCATTTCTACCGAGCTGATAGGTGAGAGAGCTGAGACTTGAACTGTTATCTCCTTAGCTTTGGAGTATAAGCTATACTTTGAATTTTTATATTTTTAAAATTATATTTTTATATTTTTATATTTTTAAAAAGATAACAAAATAAAGAGAAGCAGTCCTAAAACTATATTTCAGGGCAATTCAAATGTTTCACATTTTCATTTGCTTTTGAATTTCGATTGTTCTTTCAAGATATCAGTCCTGATATTCTAATGTATTTTAGTTTATTCTGACTATACTAAACACATATATCTGCTACAAACACTTTGTGTGTTATATTCCATCTTTCCTCTTTAGTTCATACATAGACATGTATTTTTATCTCCATAATAGTCATAGGACTAAAGAATAAGCTGGTGAAAATTACATATTGATCTCCTTTCCAAACATCTCGAAAAGGGCATATTGCCCTTCCCTCTAGTAATAAGAAAGTTTTAATACACACTTAACAACCAGGCAGTTGTCCTTATACTCAAAACACTTCTTTTGCCACATTACATGTGGAGAAAACAAGGATAGTAATGACTCATTTAACATTTTTCTCCATGTGCTACTCTAAACCTATTATGAATCCTAATTAATTTCCATAGCACCCCATGGTTTAGGATTAACATTTTACATATGGTAAAGTGGAGAAAATAAAAATACTATGAAATTAAAATTTGCACTAAAAGTCTGTAAAAGACATGACATCATAAGTGGCACAGTGCAAAACCAAAATTCAGGAGTTATCACTGTTTTTACTCTAATACAGATGTAGTATAAGTCAAAACTTTTCTTTCTGTTTCTTTTTCATTAAAGAGATACCCTAGATCACTAAACTAGATGTCCAGGTTCATTCATTTTTTGACTGCAGTGATAACTAAACTATGCTGAAGTTAAAACTATGCAAGTCTCTAATCTCAGATGTCTCATTTAATAAATGAAAGGTTTGGCACGATGTTATATAAAAACCTTTTTACCTAAAATTTCATGATAATTAATTAATGATTTTAGTCAAACCTACTGACAAAACTCCTCCTCATGAAAAGCCTGTGTACAGAAATGGTCAGGGTGAGTCTATTTTCTTTTAAAGATTTATGTATTTGGGGGGGAGGGGAGAGTGGAAGACAGACATCCCAGTAAGCATAGAGACAGACACAGGGCTCTGATCCCAGAACCCTGAAATCAGGCCCTGAGCTGAAATCAAGAGTCAGACACTTAACTGACTGAGCCACTGAGGTGCCCCTCAGGGTGAGGTTTTAAAGACTTGAGCTCAGGCAAGACTTCCATCCTCTCTAAACATCTGTCCAATTTTAACTTTCTTGCTCAGAGTCAATGCCTTAGAGGTAAGTAAGATCTTCCTGGATCTATGCTACACTTGAAGTTTGTTGAGGCTCTGCAACATGAAACTTCCAAATGACTGCCTCATTATGTGGGCAAATAAATAAAAATTCTATGTTTATAAACTGCCAACTCTCCTTGCTCAGTGAATATGATCCTTATGTAATTCATTAACCCAGCCATTCCTTCCTTCTCTCCTGCTTTTAATATGTGGTTTCTTTATGTCCACCATGCCAATTATTGTGTCATCCCTTTATCTCAACTCCGCACTCAAGAGAAAAACGTCTCTTAAGATTTGTTTTTCACATTCTGTTATCCCTTTTAACATCCTGATTTTCTTTACAAAATGTAGAAAAAGTCAGTGCTCTTAAGTTTAGAAATAATTTCTACTCCTTGCAAAGCCTCTGTCTAATGAACAGAAAATATCTTTTTTTTCTTCCCTTTTCTTTCTGTTTTTTTTTTTTTTTTTTTTTTTTTTAACAGAAACAAAGCTTCCTTCAGTTTCTGTTACCCATTTGGGGGATTGAGGGGCAGGGGGGTACCTTCCCGTGATATTAGAGTTACTTTATTTCCATTGAACCTTACAACATTGAAGACACTTTATCACCGAATACATAAAATAATATGCATAGACTCTAGAGTCAGAGATAGCTAAAGACTGCATCTACTCTAAACATTAGATAAATGGCTCTATTCAGTGTTCACCTATATCCATTCCCTTCAGTCTTTCCAAAATCTGCAATTTTAGTGTACTTAGTTTTGCTTTCCTTATGTAATCACAGGTCTGCATCTGACCACTCCCTACAGCTATTATCTCTTAGCAAATTTTGCTTTGACTAACAATTCTTTTCAAATGAGCAATCTACAGCAGCAGCCACAATATTCTCACATCCTGCTCTCTTCTTCAAACTGAAATTACTATGCAACTTATAAAGTTCTTTCCCTATGAGGAATTCTTGAATCTTTCAGACATTTGGCTACACCTAGCCATAGCATTTTCTATTCCTTTATTAGTATTTGGCTGTGTCACATTTATCTATTTCCCCCTCCATCTTCCCCATGAAGTTCTGCATTCTTTATGAAGAGAAACTATGTTTTAGTACATTAAAAAACTGTTGAATGAATGAATGAATGAATGAATGAATTCATCTTTTTTTTAATTTTACCATGCTATAACCTGGCTTCTGTTCTCTCAACTTTATGAAATCTTTGTTCATACCCATTAATCAGTATTGCCACTACCATTGGTGAAAGAATAACTACGACTCAGTCTTCCAACTCTGGAAAAAATATGTGAGACAACTGTTTTCAGACATTAGAATATAAGAATGCCAGCTTTTGATTCCTGAGAAAAGAAAATTCATAAGGTTGAGCCCCACAATCACCATACTCTCTGCCAAGGGACAATTTTTCAACTACAATATAGAGATCTGGGGGAAGAAAAGAGCATGGAAATCCTTCTGAGATAAGGGGTACAGACTAGTACCATGGGTAATGGAGACAGAATCTTCAGGGAAAGGAGCTAAAAAGGACATAGACGTGCAGAGAAGGGCTCCCAGAAATCCATGTGAGAGTGCTCTCTGAATCTGTATATAAGGGCTAGACTGCACGTGTGCACAGAGTAAAATTACCTGAAGGTTAACAGAGAACATATGCTATGGGATTAAAAAAGGAACAAAAACACTAGAAGTTGAATGGTGTTGGTAAAAGATTATTATTGGTAAGGGATGGGGAGAAAACCTTAGAAGTCCAGTACTGACATTATATAGAGATTTCATCAATGCCTCAAAAAACACTCTCTTGTATTACAGGAGGAAAGACTGTACATTAAAGTAGGAGCTCCTCTAGAGCTTAAAATCAAGCTATAATATGTGGAGGAGACCGAATTTAGCCAAAGTAGAGGGGACTGGTAAATTCTGTGTGTGTGTGTGTGTGTGTGTGTGTGTGTGTGTGTGTGTGTGTGTGTAAATATATCTGCACTTTTACATAAAACCAAGCATATACCACTTTTAAGTTGCTCAAATGATTGAGCTGCCTGCTAGGAAAAGAATCAATTTCCCTCAGAGAAAGATAATAGAATCCAGAGTCTTCATAATGTACTACACAAATATCCAGTATTAAATCATAAAAAGAAACAGGAAAATGTGTTTTAAAAGTCTAGAAAAAAAATCCCAGAAGCTATCTATATACAGCAAAGATTTTAAAGTAAAGATTTTAAAGTAGCTATTATAAGTATGTTTGAAAAGGTAAAGAAAAAAATATGTTCAAGTAAGTAAAAGAAAATATGGCCTTAATAAGCGAACATATGAAGAGTATTAGTATAAAAATGAAAACTATGAAAATGAACTAAATGGAAATTCGAAAACTACAAATATGAAAATTTAAATTAACAAATATATTGATTAGACATAACAACAAATGGATGTTGTAAAGACTCAGTGAATGTGTAGATGAATTGACAGAAACTACCCAATCTAAAGAACAGAAAGAAAAATGAAAAAAGAACAGATCCTCAAAAAACTGAGTGAAAATAATCAAATAATCTAACATGTATAAGGTTAAGGTTTTCCAAAAACAAGAAATTTGGAGTGAAAAATATCTGCAGAAATAATGGCCACATTATTTCACAATTTGATGAAAAAAAATTTACATATCTAAGAAACTTAGCAAATCCCAAACAATTAAAATATCAAGAGAACTAACTACATCTGGGAATATCACAGTCAAATTACTGAAAAATAAAAATTAAAAGGAATTATTTAAAGTAGCCAGAGAACAAAAGGTAACATGACATAAAGGGAACAAGGATGTGAATAACTGTTACATTTCTCATCAGAAAAAAAATGCAAGCCAGAATATAATAGAAAAATATCTTTAAAATACAGGCAGGAAGGCAGAAAGGAAAGAAGGAAGGAAGGAAGGGAGAAGATATATTAAAGAAAAAAATAACAAATTAGAGTTCATCAAAGACAAAACATTTAACTCCTCAAAAAGATATTTTAGTGAATGAAAAGACAACCAAGAGAATGGGAAGAAATATGATTGAAAAGTTAGAACATGATTGGAGAATTTGAACTTTTAGTCCCATTCCAGACCTCGAGGTAAGGGAGAGGGCCTAGAGGTTAAATCAACTGCCAATGTCCAATGATTTAATCAATTGTGCCTATATAAGGAAGACTCCATAAAACCCCAAAAGGACAGGGTTTAGAGAGCTTACAGGTTGGTGATCACATGAATATATGGGGAGAGTTCACACTCAAAGAGGGCATGGAAAATCTGTATACCCTTTCCCCTACTTTATTCTATCCATCTCTTCAATCTAGCTGTTCCCGAGTTATACCCTTTTCTAATAAACCAGTAATCAAGGAAGTAAAAATACTTTTCCGAGTTATGTGAGCCATTCTAGCAAACCCAAGGAGGGGTGTTCATTGGAACCTCTAATCTATAGTAATAATTGGTCAGAAGTACAGGTGATAACGGGGACTTTGGCCTTCTGCAGTGGGGGGAGGGGAAGCTTTATAGCACTAAGCCCTTAACCTGTGGGATCTGACTCTACTTCCAGGTAGACAGTGTCAGAACTGGTTGAATTGTAGGACCCTAGATCATGTCATGACATGATCCTACATCTAGGGTCCTACATGGAGACCCCATGCTCATACATTGGAATCAAGTACAGAACCTTTAAATTACCTTGTGCCATCTCTGTTATTATTCTATATAGCCATTCTTTCTGTTGTGTTGTACTAATTGGTTTATAGATATATTTTATTTGGACTGCAAGATTATGCACACCATATAAAGATCATTTCTCATAAATAACTATAGTCTAATAGCACATGTATATTCCACTGTCTTGAATTAATTGTTTCATAAACCAATCCCTTGATATTTTAAAAGTTTCTCCCAAACTATGGCAATAAACCCTAAGCCAGGAGATTAAAATTCTAATCAATATTTCTGCCGGAGAGAAATAAAGAATCAGAATGTCACCTTATCCCAATTTTATCCTGTCAAACTGAAAATCTACACAGCAGAAGTTTACCAAAATCAAGATTAGAATTTTTTAATTAATACAGAATTCTTTGCCAAAATAAGCTGAAAAAAATAAGCATGAGCCCCTATAGATGAAATCTATGCATTTTGTCATCTCTTTCTACCTCTTTCCATATACAATATCAGAAACACTTGCAAGAGCTAATGTTTTATGGATTCTTAATTCTGGATTTCACACCACAAAAATATTAGTCCTGCTTCTTTTTTCTTCCAAGAAACTTATCCTATCCTCAATGAACTAGACAGGATCTAGGGCCTGCTAGTTTTGACATAAGCAATAAAGAAAATGCTTATTTTAAAGATTCAACATTTCTGAAATTATAAATAATTCTTATAGCCTAAATATAATTAACAGTATATTATTAATGAAATATATTATAATATTATATTCTTAATATTACATATCATTACTATGTTAACTATTAGTGATATTTAGGATTAATTTCTTAATAAAAATATAATATGGACATTATGAATTAATGCATAAATTTAAATATAGCTTACAAAGATAACCATGCAACTTACATTCAGTCCTTACCTTCAGTATTTGTCATTTTATTTTCATGAAAAGTCTCAATGTCTTCCTTAGGGGCACCAAATAGAACCAAAGCTTGTGATGTGGCATTGTCTTTTAAAAAGAAAACAAAATCACAGTGAGCAGTTAATACAAATTTTTTAAATAAGCAAAATAATGTGTAAAACTATGTTGTAAAAGTATTGTCCTTGCAGAAGCAACTATAATTCACATATTAACCAAAACTCACAGTAGAATATATTTAGATGTTTTCTCTGATATTTCAGTTGGGTTAACTCTCAATAAAAGGTATTCAAAATAGCATTCATCTATTAAAACCAAACACTGAAAGACTGCCCAGAAAGACACCTCCAAAACAATGGAGTAGGAGATTCTAGCCTGCATCCTACAACAAAGTTCAATAGATAAATGGTTATGAACAAAAAAAAAAACTGTTCTGGGAGAGTTCAAGAATCCATTCAACAAACTTCAGCAACACAGTGGAACAAAAAAAGCCCTTGAATAACCTCACAAAAAGGGAAGGGAGACAGTTTCATTTTGACTGCATCATCCCATTCACCAGGCCAACAATGCTCAGCACCAAGAAGGAACACTCTAGCTTGAAATAGTTCCCCTCACTGGAAAAGGGAGAACAGGGTGAGAGAACAGCTTCCCTACCCTTTGCAGGCACTGCACAAAGGATCAGCTCTGGTTTCATCTTACTCAGAGACAGGCAAAGGCAAGACATGTGAAAGTGCTTCAAACAAGGAAGAAGGGCAGAGACTAGCAAAACAGTCATACAAAGAAAGTGATCATTAGCCCAGTGGCCTGCTCTGCAGAGGATCTGATGGGCTTTTCCAGCAGTTTTCCTCCAAAAATGAAAGAGAAAGAAAGTTTTTCCCAGACAAACACAAAGTGAGGGAGTTCATCACCACCAGATCTGCCTTACAAGATATGCTGAAAGGAGCGCTTGAAGCTGAAATGAAAAGACTTTAATTAATAACATGAAAACATTTGAAAAACACATGTCAGTAAAAATAAGTATGTCAATTTCAGAATACTCCAATACTTTAACATAGAGGTGTGTTAATCGCTTAACTCTAGTATATAGATTAAAGAAATATGAAAAATAGCTATGGCTTCAATAACTTACTAATAGATAACACAATATAAAAAGATGTAAATTGTGACATCAGAAACATAAAAAGGAAAGAATAAAAGGGTAGAGTTTATGTATATGATAGAAGGGACTGAAGTTGTTAATCTGTTTAAGGTATACTATTATAACTACAAAATGTTTTGTAATGCAAAATCTATAGTAGATACACAAGAAGGGAATCAGAGTATACCACTATGGAAAAGCATCAATTCATAAAGACAGACAGGAAAAGAGGAAGAAATGAACAAAAGAAATATAAAACAGCAAATAACAAATAACGAGATGGCATTACTAAGTCCTTACCTACCAATAATCATTTTATGGATTAAGTTCTCCAAACAAATGGCACAGGGTGGCTGAATGGATTTTTTAAAAAGACCCAACTATATGCTACTAAAGACTCATTTGAGTTTTAAAGACACATAAAGGCTCAGAGTGAGGGGATGGAAAAATATATTCCATGCAAATGGAAACAGAGCTTAGAGGTAGCTATATTTCTATCAGGCAAAACAATCTCATGTATAATAACATGAAAAAGGGCTTGCTTTCACAGTACATATACTAAAACTGCAACAATATGGAGAAGATTACACTGCCCTTGCACAAAAATGACACACAAATATAATAGCATGAAAAGAATAAAACACTTAGGAATAAATTTAACCAAGATAGTGGAAAATTTATACATCAAAAACTGTAAGATACTGATGAAAGACACTGAGGAACACAAATAGATGGAAAGATACCCTGTGCTCATAGATTAGTACAGTAAATTTTGTTAAAATGTCCATTCAATCAAACCATATCAAAATCCAATGGCATTTCCCACAGAAACAGAAAAAAATCCTAAAATTCTAATGGATCCACAAAATATCTGGCAGAGCCAAAGCAGCCATGAGTGGGGGATAAAAAAGGAACAAAGCTGAAGGCATCACACTTCATTATTTCAAACTATATTACAAAGCTATAACAATCCAGAAAATATGGTACTGGCATAAAAACATACACAAAAATCAGAAGAACAGAATACAGAGCCCAGGGCGGGGGAGACATACATACATGATCAAATACTTGACAAAGGAGATGGGACAGTTTCTCCCATAAATGGTGTTGGGCACCACCCCAGTTCTAAATCCCTTGTGATCTTTGCTTTAAGTAGTCCATCAGGCATTATTTCTATCTATTTTGCTTAGATCTCTGGCTGGAATATTGTCCTGTTCTTTCATTTGGGATAAATTTCTCTCTCTCCTCATTTTGTCTCCTTCTCTTGTAACTACTTTGGTGTGTTAAGAAAGTCAGCTAAAGTTTTCTGCCTTGAAAGTACTGACTTTATGTAGAGGAGGTCCTGGAATGCCCTGCAGTGCAATGTCCTCTGTTCACCAGAACCTGGCACTTCAGCAGAGTATGCTATGTAGAGCTATTCCCTGCTATTGTGTCTGAGTAACTTTTCCTTTTAAAGCATTTGTCTGCACTGACACTCTGCCTGTTGTGGGCTGTCCCTGCTCAATCTGGTGTTAATGGGACCAAAGCAAGCCAGCTCTCACGGGGGCAATGATCATAAGGATACTGGACTTGAGAAAACAGCGGAAGACATGAAGGAGACTCTCAACACAAAGATAAGGAATAACACAGCAGAGAAAAAGGGCTCAATAAGTGAAAGAAAAAAATACTTGATGAAATGAATAGCAGGATGGCAGAAGCAGAGGAAGGAATTACAGCACAGAATAATGGAAAGTAATCAAGCTGAACAAAAGAGAGAACAAAGTATTTCACAAAATGAAAATAGATTTAGCGAACTCAGTGACTCCATCAAACATAATAACATCTGTATTATAGGAGTCCCAGAAGAAGAGAGAAAAGGCGGCAGAAAATTATTTGAAGAAATAATAGCTGAAAACATCCCTAATCTGGAAAAGTATATCCAGATCCATGAGGCACAGAGAACTCCCATCAAAATTAACAAAAGCTGACCCACACCAAGAAATAATGTAATTAAACTTGTAAAATATAGTGATACAGAAAAAAATCTTAAGAACAGCAACACAGAAGAAGTTATCAACTTACAAGAGAAGACCTATAAGGCTAACAGGAGATGTTTCAACAGAAAATTTGCAAGCCAGGAGGGAGTGGTATGGTATTTTCAAAGTGCTGAAAAATCTGCAGCCAATAATGCTCTTACCAGCAAGGCATTATTCAGAATAGGAGGAGAGACAGAGTTTCCCAAACATAAACTAAAGGGGTTCATGACCACTAAACAAGCCCTGCAAGAAATATTAAAGAGGGCTCTTTTAGTGGAAAAGAGAGACCAAAAATGAAAGTATAAAGGAGGAAACATGAAAACACGTCTGTAAAAAATAAGTCAAGCAGCTCACAAAGAAAAGGATATAAAATATGGTACCATATACCTAAAACATGGGGAGCAGACTAGTAAAAAATGGGTTCAAACTTAAGCGATCATCAACTTGATACAGACTGCTATATGCAGCAGAGGTTACACAGAACCCTAATGGTAACCATATATCAAAAACCAATAATAAACAGGCAAAGAATAAAGAGAAAGAAACCCAAATATTTCACTAAAGAAAAACAACAAAACATGAAAAATACAAGAAAGATACAGAGAAAATCTTCAAAAACAACCACAACTGGGGCGCCTCAGTGGCTTAGTCCATTGAGTCCTTTGGCTCAGGTCAGGATCCCCGGGTCCTGGGATAGATCCCTGCATCGGGCTCCCTGCTCTGCGGGAAGCCTGCTTCTCCCTCTTCCACTTCCCCTGCTTGTCTTCCCTGTCTATCTGTGTTTCTCTCTGTCAAATAAACCTAAAACTAATAAAATGCCAATAAATACGTATCTATCAATAATTACTTTGAATATAAGTGGACTAAACACTCCAATCAAAAGACATAGGGTGAAGAATGGGAAAAAAAGTAAGATCCATCTAAATGTTGCCTATAAGAGACTCAATTTAGACCCAAAGACGTCTGAAAATCGAAAGTGAGGGGATGTTGAAATATCATGCAAATAAATGTCAAAACAAAGCTGGAGTAGCAATACTTAATTCACCAAAATAAACTTTAAAACAAATACTGTAACAAGAGACAAAGAAGGATACTACATAGCAATAGAGGGGACAATCCAACAAGAAGATATAACAATAGTAAATTTCTATGTATCCAACATAGGAGCATCCAAATACATAAAACATTTAAAAACAAATACAAAGGAACTAATTGATAATAATATAATAGTAGGTTCAATAACACCCCACTTACATCAATGGACAGATCACCTAAACAGAAAATCAACAAGAACACAATGGCTTTGAATGCCACACTGGAACAGATGGATTAACAGATATATTCAGAACATTTCGTAGAGCAGAGTACACAGTCTTTTCAAGTACACATGAACATTCTCCAGCATAATTACATACTAGCTCACAAAACCAGCCCCAACAAAACCAAGAAGATAGAAGTCATACCATGCATCTTTTCTGACCACAAGGCTATAAATCTAAAGTCACTTACAAGAAAAAGTCCAAAAAACCCACAAATGCGTGGAGGTTACATAACATGCCACTAACAATGAACACTTCAACCAGGAAATAAAAAAAAATTAAAAAGTACATGGAAACAAATGAAAATGAAAACACAATGGCACAAAACTTTTGAGATACAACAAAAGCAGTTCTAAGAGGGAAGTTAATACCAATACAGGCCTACCTCAAGAAGCGAGGGAAAAAAAATCAAATAAACAACAAAAAAAATCTAATAAATAGTAGAAAGAAAAGTTATATAGATACTAAAAAGACAATAGAGCAAATCAATGAAACCAGGAGCTGGTTCTTTGAAAAAATTAGTAAGACTTATAAACTTCTAGCCAGACTTGTCAAAAAGAAAAGAGAAATAACTCAAAGTCACAAATGAGAGAGGAGAAATAACAACCAACACCACAGATATACAAAAAATTATAAGAGTATATTATGAAAATCTAGATATCAACCAATTGGACAACCTAGACTACATAAATTTCCAGAAACATATAAACTACCAAAACTGAAACAGGGAGAAATAGAAAATTTGAATAGACCAATACCAGCAAAGAAATTTAATCAGTAATCAAAAAACTCTCAACAAACAACAGTCCAGGACCAGATGGCTTCACAGGCAAATTCTACCAAACATTTAAATAAGAGTTTTTTTGTTTTGTTTTGTTTTGTTTTGTTTATTCGTGAGAGACAGGGAGAGAGGCAGAAGAAGCAGGCTCCCCTACTATGAACAGGAAGCCTGATGAGGAACTCATCGGATCATGACATGAGTGAAAAGCAGACTCTTACCCATCTGAGCCACCCGGGCTCCCCTTAAAGAAGAGTTAATACCTATTCTTCTCAAACTATTCCGAAAAACAGAAAATAAAGGAACACTTCCAAAGTTATCCTATAATGCCAGAATTATCCTGATAACAAAATCACCACCAAAAATGAGAACTATAGACCAATACCCCTGATGAACATAGATGCAAAAATTATCAATAAAATACCAGGAAACTGAATTCAATACATTAAAAAAAATTCACTATAATCAGACAGGATTTATTTTCTGGATGCAAATGATAAAGGATAAAAATCATATGATCTTTTCAGTAAATGCAGAAAAAGCATTAGACAAAGTATAATATCCAATCATGATAAAAACTTTCAACAAGAAGGTTTAGAGGGAACACTCCTCAACATCATACAGGCCATATATGAAAAATACACAGCGACCATCATCCTCAATGGGGAAAAACTAAGAGCTTTCCCCCTAAGATCAGGAAAAACACAAGGATGTCCACTTTCACCACTTCTATTCAACACATTATTTGAAGTCCTAGACACAAGTCAGTAAAGTCTCAGGAAAAAATCATAATTGATATACAAAACCAATGTACAGAAATCTGTTGCATTTCTATACATGAATAATAAAGCAGCAGAAAGAGAAAAATTAAGAAAATAATCCCATTTACAAGTGCACCAAAAACACAAGCAGTAACTTCTTTGACATTAGCTGTAGAAACTTTTTTCTATACATTTCTCCTGTGGAAAGAGAAACAAAAGCAAAAATAAACTATTGGGACTATATTAAAATGAAAAGCTTCTGCACGGCAAAGGAAATAATCAACCAAACTAAAAGGCAACCTACTGAATCGGAGGAGATATTTATAAATAACATATCTGATAAATATGCAAAATATATAAATATCTAATAAACCTCAACATCCCAAAAATATATTATCCAATTAAAAAATGGACAGAAGACATGAACATATATTTCTCCAAAGGCATACAGATGGCCAAGAGACTCATGAATAAATGATCAGCATCACTGAAAATGATGTTTTTTTCAGGGAAATGCAAATCAAACCTACAGTGAGATATCACCTTATACCTACCAGAATGGCTAATAGCAAAAACACAAGAAACAACAGGTCTTGGCGACGATATGGAGAAAAAGGAATCCTCATGCATTGTTGGTGGGAATGCAAACTTGTATAGCCACTATGGAAAAGAGTATGGAGGTTCCTTTAAAAAGTTAAAAATAGAACTACCCTACAATCCAGCAATTGCAATACTGGGAATTTACCCAAAGAATACAAATATACTAATTTAAAGGGATATGCACACACCTCTGTGCTTATAGCAGCATTATTTACAATAGTCAAGATATGGAAGCAGCCAAGTGGTCCATCAACTGTTGAATGAATAAAGAGGATGTGATATTCAGCCATAAATACCACTACCATATTCTAATACTATTCAACCCTAAAAATAATGAAATTTTGGCATTTGCAGCAACATGGATGGAGCTAGAGAGTATAATGCTAAGGAAATAAGTTAGTCAGAAAAAACACAAATACTATATGATTTCCCTCCTATGTGGAATTTGGATAAAGAAGATGTGATATTCAGCCATAAATACCACTACCATATTGTAATACTATCCAGCCCTAAAAATAATGAAATCTTGCAATTTGCAGCAACATGGATGGAGCTAGAGAGTATAATGCTAAGGAAATAAGTCAGTCAGAAAAAACACAAATACTATATGATTTCCCTCCTATGTGGAATTTAACAAAAAAATGAGCAAAGGGAAAAAGAGAGAAAGAAACAAACAAACTCTCAATTATGGAGAACAAACTGATGGTACCAAAGATGGGGGGGATTAAATAAGTGATGGGGATTAAGGAGGGCACTTGTGATGAGCACCGGGTGATACATGGAATTGTTGAATCCTATATTGTAGACCTGAAACTATATAACATTATAAATAAAGTAAAAATAAAAGTTACACTTAAATAAAAATAAACCAAGGAAGATTTATCACTTTGATAAATAAATAAATAGTGTTAGGAAAACTAGATACTCACATGCAAAGGAATGACCAGACATCTATCTTTCACAACTCACAGCAATTAACTTAGAATGGATTAAACACTTAAATACCAAGATATGAAACCACAAAACCTCAAAAAGAATATATGGAGAAAAAATTCCTTGATGTTGGAATTGACATCTTCTAAGGATACTTTCAAAATGACACCAAGAACCAAAAGCACAATGAATTAAAACTAAAATCAGTAAGAGGCACTACATGAAGCTTAAGAGCTACACACACACACACACACACACACACACACACACACACACCATAATGAAAAGGCAACTTACAGAATGGAAGAAAATATTTACAAAATATCAACTGATAAGTCATTAATATCCAAAATATATAAAGAAATCATGCCACTCAATAACATAAAAACAAGTAATTCAGTTTTAAAATGGCAAAGATCCTGAGTAAACATTGTTCCAAAGAAGATACACAAATGGACAACAAGTACATGACAAGGTATTCAACATCACTAATCATCAGGGATACACAAATCACCACCATGAGATATCATCTCATATCTGTTACAGTAGTTATTATTAAAAGGACAAGAGACATCAAATGTAGAGCTAAGGGAAATCCTCATGCACTGTTGGTGCAAATATAAATTTATACTGTATAGCCATTACATAAAGCAGTACCAAGAAATGAAAAACAGAACATCCACATGATATAGCAATCCCATTTCTGGATATGTATCTAAAGAAAATGAAGTCACCATCTCAAAGAGCTATTAGTACCCTCATGTTCACTGCAGCATTATCATAATAGCAACTTAAGTGTCCATATACAGCTATATATATACATATACACATATACTATATTATATATACACAATAATATATAAACTGTGTGTGTGTGTGTGTGTATAAACACAATGGGATACTGTTCAACCACAAAAAAGAAAATCCTGTTGTTTGAATAACATGAAAGGACCTTAAGGGAATTATGCTGAGTGAAATAAGACAGAAAAAGACAAACCCAAATGATCGCACTTATACATAGTATCTAAAAAGCCAACAAACTCATGGAAACAGAGAGTAGAACCACAGTTTCCAGAGGCTGGAAAGTGGGGGAAATGAGATGTTGAGTCAAAGGGAACAAACTTCCAGTTATAAGAAGAATAAATTTTGGAGAAATAATATACAGCAAAATGATTATAGGTAACTAAGTTGTTATGAAGGATTCTACATGTTCTCACCATAACAACAACAAAATGGTAATCACATAAACTTAAGTATGTCTTCAATAATCTTACTGTGGTAAACATCTCACAATATGCACATGTATCAAATCATCACATTGTACAAGCTACACTTACACAATGTTATACGTATAATAAAAAATAGCTGAAAAATAAAATAAATCCAAGCAAATAGCAAACAAATATATCATTATGTGATGATACAAAAAGTAATCCCAAAACAGAAGACAAAAATTTGTGTATGTTTCATCATGACTTTTTGTTTTCTAAAGAGATACATGGGTTGATAGATATTTGTAGATGCAATTAGGACTGGTTAGCTTTGAAAAGAGAGAATGTAGAGACAAATAAAACATTTTGTATTTTATTTTACAATCTCTGAAGTGTTTAAAAATTCTCAGTTTCTTATAAAGTTAAATATGTTTACTCTACAATGCAAAAACAGTGTTAAACTTTAACTCAATGAAAGCATAGGTCCCCAAAAGAAAAATTATCTGAGAATGCTTGTGATATCTTTACTCCTAACAGTGGGAATTGGCAACAACCTACTAAATGTGCATCACTAGAAAATTAAATTAAAAAAAATACAGTGTAGTTATGTAATAGTATAATGCTAAACAGTAAAAAAAAAAAAAAAAAAAAAAAAAAAAAAAAAAAAAAAAAGATGGGTCACCTAGGTTGCTCAGTTGGTTAAGCGACTGCCTTTGGCTCAGGTCATGATCCCGGAGACCTGGCACTGAGCCCCGCATCAGGCTTCCTGCTTGGCAGGAGGCCTGCTTCTCCCTCTCTCACTACCCCTGCTTGTGTTCCCTCTCTAGCTGTGTTTTCCTCTGTTAAATAAATAAATAAAATCTTAGAAAAAAAAAAGATGAACTACTAAGACATCTTTATTATGCATTGTAACATTGGTAAATCTCAAAAATACACTGAGCAAAAATAATCAGAGACAACAAAATGGAATTTCATAATTCTACTATTATGATGTTCAAAAAAAACAAAACAAAATTAAACTATTGTGTTAGATACCAAGTAGTGGTTGCCTATGGTAGGTAAGAACTTTTCTGGGGTAATGTAAACCATCTTTATCCAAAAATGGGCAGTGGTTCTACATTTATCATGTATACATTTATCAGCATACATTAAATTATAAATTTAATGCTTCAGCATTTCACTATATGTAAATTATGAAATAGGAAATATTGTATCTATTCAAATGGCATTACATATTTTGATAGATTACATAGGTATAAATAAATATAAGATTTAAAAACTTATAGACTATCCCCCTAACATGTAGGGCATTTATATTCCCAAACCTCACTACAGAATGAAATGAGGTAAAAGTAAACTCTTAGCAAAAATATGCAAAACATAAAAGATATGAGTGTTGCAAAACAAAAATATAATAAAAGATAGCACTAGTTAAATAACAATAGTATATATGAATGATCTAAATGTATCCAAAAATAACCATATAAGAATTATACAGAAAAAATGTAAAGAGATACTTTTTCTTACTGAAAAAGAAAACTTCTTGAGATCGGATTATAAAGTTATATTTCTGCATAGAACTGCACAGGATGACTTTAAGACAAAAATTATCACTAGAAAAAAAGGACATTATTGTATAATGGCAAGAGGGTCAATCCATCGCTAAGCTGTAATAGTTATAAACACACACAAACTTAACAACAGAGCTGCAAAATGAAGTAAAAGCTGCCATAATTGAAAGAAGAAATAGACAATTCAACAATAGTCGGAGACTACAATTGCCTAATTTAAATAATGGATGAACCAACTAGACAGAAGATAGATAAGATAGATAAGTAAAGTTTTGAAAACATGATAAACCAACTATCCCTAAAAAACAACTATATAATATTCCACTAAGCAGAAGACATATTTTTCTCAAGTGCATATGGAACATTCTATCTAATAGAGCATATGTTATGCCATAAATAAAACAAATTTGAATAGTGTTGAAATCATACAAAGCATCTTCTTTGATTACAATGTTAAAAATGGAAATTGATAACCAAAGAAAATGTGGGAAATTTTCAAATATGTGAACTTTAAGCACAATCCTAAATAAATAATGGGTCAAAAAAGAAATCACAAGGGAAACAAGAAAATACTTTGAGATGAATGAAAACAAAAAGACAACACAACTAGACACATAATAAGTTTAGTAAAATCAATGGTCAAAGGGAAATACAGAGCTATACATGCTTATATATAAAGGAACTTCTGTCACATCCTTAAAAAAAAGAGCAAACTAAATCCAAAGAGAAAGAAAAATAGTAGGAAATAAATCCTCACAAAATACTAGCTAAATCCAACAGCATAAAAAAGGATTATGCACCATATCCAAGTGAGATTTATCCTAGAAATGTTCCAACATATGAAAATCAATGAATGCAATATACCATATTAACAGAATAAAGGGAAGAAACCGCACAAGCATTTGAATAGCTACAGAAAAAGGATTTCACAAATTCAATCCCATTCATGGTAAAAACACACAACAAAATAGAAATAGAGAGAAATGTCTTCAACAGGATAAAGAACTTTTGTGAAAAATCCCCAGCAAACATCACACTTGGTGGTAAAAAATAAAAGTTTCCCCCTAAGATCAGGAAAAAGACAAGCGTATCTATACTTTGCCTCTTCTTTTCAATATTGTTTTGGAGATTCTAGCCACAGTATGTAGACAGAAAAAATGAAATAAAAAGAATCAAAAAGATGCTTTTGACTGGGAATAAAATTAACAGAAGTGCTAGACTTCATCACTAAAATCTAAAAAAAAAAAAATTAATGCCTATATAAATACAAAAGTGCCCTATGACTATTCTGGAAGACATAATCTTATTAAGATGTCAAAATCCCTTAAATTGGTCCACAGATTCAATGTAACTCCTATAAAATTCCAACAGCCTCCCCCCCCCCGAAATAGTCAAAGAGATCCTAAAATTCACATGGAAATAGAGGGGACTCAGATTAGCCAAAATGAATAGCACTGGAGAAATCACATTTCTAGTTTTAAAAATTACTACAAAGCTATAATACACAGTATGGTACTGGCATTAGAATGGACATGTAGATCAATGGAGTAGAACTGAGATTCATAAAATAAACCCATATTTATGGTCTGTTGATCCTTACAAGGGTGCCAAGACTATTCAATGAGGAAAAAAATAGTCTATTTTTCAACAGATGGTACTAGGACAACTGGAGATACACATGTAAAAGGATGAATTTTGACTCCTACCATAAATCATATATAAGAATTAACTCAAAAGGCATCATAAACTTAAATCTAAGAGCTACTACTATAAAACTCTTGGAAGAAAACAGAGGTGTGAACATTTGTGACCTTGAATTAGGCAATGGTTTCTTTGATGTGACATCAAAGGAATAAGCAATTTTAAAAATCAGATCAATTGGCTTCATCTAATAAAATTTTTTGTCCTACAAAGGACATTATCAAGAAGATGAAAATACAACCCCTACCATGGGTGAAAACATTTGCAAATCATATATCTGGTAAAGATCTAGTTTCTGAAATACATAAAGAATTCCTACAACTCAAGGATTAAAAATAAAAAAAGACAACCCAGTTTTAAAATGGAAAAATATTTAAGCAGGCATTTCTCCAAAGATAAACAAATGGTCAGTGTGCACATATAAAGATCCTCCCATGATTAGTCATTAGAGAAATGCAAATCAAAACCACAATGAAATGTCACTTCACTCCCAGTAACAATGGCTATATTAGAAAAGAAAGAAAAGAAAAGAAAAGAAGAGAAGAGAAAAGAAAAGAAAAGAAAAGAAAAGAAAAGAAAAGAAAAGAAAAGAAAAGAAAACAGAATATAACAAGCCCTGACAAGGGTGTGGAAAAACTGGAATCCTCATATACTGCCGCTTGGAATGTAACATACTGCAGCTGCTCTTCAAAAAAATTTGGCAAATACTCACAAAGTTAAACATCAAAGTTAAACATCAAGTTACCAAATGACCCAGCAAGTCCAGTCCTAAGTGTATATCCAACAGAAATAAAAACATATGCCCCCATAAAAACGTGCACTCAAACACTCATAAGAACATTATTCCCGGGGCGCCTGGGTGGCTCAGTTGGTTGAGCAACTGCCTTCCGCTCAGGTCATGATCCTGGAGACGTGGGATAGAGCCCCACATCAGGCTTCCTGCTCGGCGGGAAGCCTGCTTCTCCCTCTCTCACTCCCCCTGCTTGTGTTCCCTCTCTGGCTCTGTTTCTCTCTGTCAAATAAATAAATAAAATATTAAAACAACAACAAAAAAAGAACATTATTCCCAAAGTGGAAACCCAAATATCCATCTAGTGATGAATGTATAAACAATACATGGAATATTCATACAGTGTAATACTATTCAGCCATAAAACAGAACCTTGACAAAATTCTAGTTTAATAGAAGACAGACACACAAAGCCAATCATTTCACAAATTCATTCATATGGAATGTCCAGAATGGTGTCCCTTCCGGCCTTCCCAACCCCCACTGGCCAAATAAATCCTGGTTCTGAGGGCATTTCTGTTACCTCTGAAATCTTGAGATAAATAATGAAAGAAATGGCATCGGTGCTTATGCTGAGCGATGGCACCGAATGGGCCCCAGAAAGCATCTGGCTGAGCCTCACGGTGCGCCAACAATTCGCAGGTGCCCTGAAGGGAACGCGAGCGCCCGCATCTGCACAGGCGCAGCCGGGAGATGCGCCCACAATTTTTCCAGGAAGTTGTATGAGACTGGGAGGTCCTCCTGCAGGATGTTGCGCTCGCATATCTCCACCATGATCTGGCTGGGGCGGCTGCCGAGCTCTAAGGGGTCCCTGAGCAGGAGCTGCCAGTGGCTAAACACGCACGGGGGGAAGGCCTGGCCGTCCTGTGGGACCTGTGCCAGCCACTTGGGACTCCTTGAAGTCACGGTCCTCCGCACTGTTGAGGACACTGAGAGGCAGCCAAACATTCCTCCGGCCCCTGGAGCTCCACCGGTTGGACGGGCTTCCCGCGCAGGCGCCATGTGTCGGTGCGCTGCGGTAAAGGTGGTACCAGGCCGTGGCGTGGTCTGGATGACGCCCTTATATAGCGTCTCGTCGCGGCCGTCAAAGAACATGCCTCGCACGTTCTCCTGGCAAGGCAGCCTTTCTGGAATCCTGGCACCATGGTATCCTCGATTTTGTTGAGGTACTGTACAATTGTGGTGATGCCCTTGGAGATGTTGGGCCGGTGCTATCAGGCCCTGAGCACCAGATGTTGTGGGTCTAGGCCAGTCTAGGCCAGATTCCATTCATACTTTTCAGTCAGACTGTGGCCTGCAGCTGCAATTACTGGCAGGCCCACACCTCGCCCGTGGTTGTGGAAGGGCCGCACCTTCACCTATGGCAGATTGTGCTGGTTTGGGGATTTGGACAGGCACAGCACCTCAGACTCTGGGTCAGATTTCTTGATCGGGATGTAGGTGTGGTCCTCCTCCAGCTTCTTCAGGAAGGTCTCCAGGTGTAGCTCACTGGCACCCATGATTGTGTACTCCCAGGATGCACTTTTCAGTGAGGCATTGCTCTGTGGGGCCCGACTTGGCCAACTGCCTCGGCCCCTCCCATCAGCTTGGGTAGGTCTGCAGGGTTCTTGCCTTCCCCCATGAAAGTGATGACAAACCGTTCACTGAACTTCATCACCTAAGTGTTGTGGGTTTCTTTCAGGGTGTGGTGGTACCAGGTTTTGGCTGGAATTAATCAGCACACACCAGACTTATGATATCAAGGCACATAGGTTTGTGGTTGCCAGGGGCTGGGTGGAGGGTGAATAGGGTGTGTCTGCTAATCGTATAAGGCTTCTTTTAGGGGTTATGAAAGTATTCTAGAATTAAATAACGTTGATATTTACCCACAACCCTGTGATTATACTAAAAACACTGAATTGTACACTTTAAAGAGGTGAATTTTATGGTATATGAATATAAGTTTTTAAAACTTAAATAATATTACCCAGAACAACATTTAGTAAGCTGTATGCTGAGTAGATCTCTGCTTCAAATGAGTCTGATTTGAAAATCCAGTCCTTTTTATAATATCTGTGATGTCTCAAGGGAAATTTGTAACTTTAAATAATTATATTAGATCTAAAAACTAGTGATCTAAGCATCCAGATTAAGAATATGTGAAAAAACAAACCCAAAGAAGGTAGATGGAAGAGAAGGGATAATAACATCTGAAATTAATAAAATAGAAAATGGACCAACAACAACAAAAACTCTAGAGATAATTAAAAAGATCAGAAATTACCACTTTGAAGAGTTTAGCACAAATAAACACATCTGGCAAAGTTGATCAAGACAAAGGAGAAGAAACAAATACAATATTATGAATGTAAATAAGGAATAACTGAATGTAGAGAGATATAAAAGTAAAAGATATTAGCAGTGTTGTATCACTATATTTAAAATTTAACCAAGTGAAAAATTCTTAAAAGAAAAAATTATAACTTGCCAATAATGAATTAAGAATACACCAAAAGCCTAACTAGTCCTATAACCAACAAATAATATCATTGGTTTGTGTCTCTAAAAATTAAGACATAAATTCAGCTAAACATTCAAGAAAATTAATTAAGATATTATTTTTTTCAGAGAATAAAAAATGAACAAACATTTCCCTGATCCCATTGTAAAGTTATAAATACCTTGTTAACAAAACCAGACTAAAATAAGGTAAGTAAAAAAACTTAGGGACCAATGTTACTCCATGGTAAAGATGCAAAAATCCTAAACAAATGACTATCAAATCAAATCCAACAATATATGAAAAGAAAACTAAAAAAATAAATTTGTTCCAGAAATGAAAAGTTTAACAATTGAAAATCTATTTATGCAACTCATTAAATTTAAAGATAAGAAGAAAAAATCACATAAGAATTTGACTAGATGTAGGAAAAGCATTCATAAAATCCAAAACATGTTCATAATTTATAGTACATTATAAAGATAAGCTAAAAAATACCATCATGTTTAATGGTGAAACATTTTAAAAATCAGGAACAAGAAGATAAATGTGCATATTTTTATTGCTTCATTTAATAAGGTTCTGAAGGATATAGACTACACAATAGAAGATAAAGTGATAAAATTATAATGGGGAGAAAGTAAAAATCAAACCTCATTATTTTCAGATGATTTAACTTATTAGTGAATTAATAAGACAGTTAAAATTATAATATGAGATTAAAAGTATAAAAAATTATAATATTAGAGTAAAAGTATAAAACTATGTATAGGTAGTATTAACATGTTTATGTTAATATACAAAACTAAAGGTGATTTGAGAGAGGTGAGAGAACTCAGGGTTTTGTTTCTTAATGTGGGTCATGGTGCACAGATACTCAATTTTATCAGTATTCTTTATACTTTAAATATATGTTACAGGTATTTTTAATATACAAAATATTTTCTATTCCAACAAATAAGATAATAATATGTAGCAAAAAAAAAATAGCACAGCCTCTGCCTGTTGTAGGGAAAATATGTATTATGAAATACAAGAAATAGAAAAATTAATGCAATATCAGTATCATAATTCAAATAAATAATGTGATAGTGCCATGAAATGCAGTTTTGCACTTACTGAAAATATTGCCTACAAATGACAACATTACAGGTGGTAAATTTGTAAAAAAAAAGTACTGTTAATTGTAATAGAAATTATTATCCTGGAGCTAACCTTTTGTAAACATGAGTCATCTGAAAATACTGTCAGCATGTTTAATACCTAGCTATAACTATATAGAACAATTTATAAATGTTTAATAATTTGTTTTATTATTTATTTCAACTGAGAGCACAGAATAATTATCCAATTCTGTATGTGTATAGTATAACAA